>APFE031760384.1:988-44696 GCA_000404065.3 Pinus taeda
TTCTTTGATGTGACTGTCTGTTTTTCTTGCTCATTATTTTATGGTACTGATATGCAAAAATAATTCAAAGTGTAAACATAGAAGATTTGTTAAAAGAACTAGATAATACTGATTCACCCCCCCTCTCAGTATTATTTCCAACATAGTTAACAAAGTTGAATCGACAAACCAAAACCAAACTAACCTTCCTTAGAAACTACAGGACCCTAAGGGCCTAACCAACCACTCCAGGTTCCAAACACCTAATTTACCTATTTTCTAACTAAAATAGACCCCTAATCACACCCATGACAACCCTCCATGCAACTAAGACCCTCCAGCCACTCACACAACAAGGCATCCATATGAATTTATCCTTTTTCAGGTAGTTTTGTGCCAGTGACACTAGATGTTGAGCCACCTTTTCACGACTAGGACTTAGGCCTCTACCCAAAACTTGATGAAACTCTCACAACTAATTAATAACAAGATGAAAAAACCACTAATTCTAAACTTAAACAAGGACCTCACCTAACATGGCCTAGCCATCACAAAAATTTCATCAAACTAATCATGAATATTTAATCTATAGGTCATATATAGACATCTAAGCATAGGGACTTCATTCTTATCCGAGATTCATCAATGAGGTATAATTTCTTGTCACAAAAGATTCATTATCATCTATTAGGTCATACGTTCATTAACATTTTATTTACTAATCAAAACATGATGAGAGGCATAACCAAAGTCTATCATAAACCATGCTTATAACGAGCATATAACTAGAAGAGTAGCAATGATAGAATAACCATTAAATCCACATATTGAAAATTATATTTACTCATATAGTACAAGAGGAAAATATCTCTTATTAACATATCAAAAACCAACCAACATAGGGACTTCCACGTACCACCCGATCATAGATTGGGTTGAACCAAATCTTTCTTTCAACCAATAACCCTCGTGCCATATTCAAAGCATGAATGTGGGAATTACAACAAAACAACCAGGGCTTCCTCAATTTCTACTGCAATCCCACCAAGGGATCTATGGTTCCAATCCCTCATCTATACAATGTGGCTTTACAACAATCTTGCCAAGGGATTCCTATGCCCAAACAAGAAACATACACTACAAGAATTTATCGTAATTCCACCATATATCGGTCCAAGGATCACTAGTCATATACAAGCATGGATGCCTCTTGATCTCTCCTTCTAAACCATGAGAATTTTTTTTGTCTCCACCCTCTAGGATTTTCCTTGTATCCCGTTATGAAAAGTCAATGGATTCCTAAGCCAAATGAGGAATTTGATCAACTCCACCCTCTAGGCTTTATCCTATGTCATGTCATTCACTAGTAGAGGATTCCTAGGCCCAATGAGGGTATACACAATCAGGCTTTACCACAACCCCACCTTCACCATTCCAGGGATTCCTAGGCCTTATGTCTCCTCCTGAGACCACCCCAATAATTTTTGAAACCATCTTACAATCCATCTGAACCAAATAAAAGGACCCAATCACACCATGGCTATTCGGAAATGGCAAGGCGGGGTTGAAAACCACTATAAAACTTGTAAAATCCCATGTCAATGACAGTATGAGAAACAAAAACACACATGCATGTACCATGCATGCCAAAACTAGCAAGGAAATCATACATGTAACTTGATACTTACAAGTAATCTTGTTGTAGCCACTTGATCCCACTCTTCTTCGCTTGATCTTTTCTTCCCTTTGGTTTCTTGTCCTTCCCTTGCCTTCATTCCTCTAATGCTAGAGTGCTCCAAGAATGGTATAAGTGTGTAAGAGTATGTGAGAGAGAGAATAGAGAGAGCTCCAAGCTAAAACTAACAAAAAGGTTTTAACTGACAAAATCCATGAACTGATCCTCAAAATCCTTTTTATCATTGATGCTTCTATTTTCTTCATTTTCCTTCATTTTTCCATCAATTTTCATCACATGAAAACCTATGACCCTTCACCTTCCCTTTCTCCTAATTTTCATTATTTTCGTACATAAAATTCCAATTAATTCCTCTTTCTTTTCTAAAGCCTTTTCCTTTGCATTTTCTAATTCCCTTAGCCATAATAACCAAATGAGCACCAGCCCATGGGGCTTTGGATTGACATCGAATGGGTGCACTATTAAGGCACTCCTTGTGATAGGCCATTGGTTCAAATCCCCCGTGGGTGCTTACCTACCAAAAAAAAAAAAAAAAACAAATGAGCACCCACACTAGGATGTTTTTCCCTTGGAATAAGTTTCCCATGACCTTGGTCTTATTTTTCCTTTATTAACTTTATTACATGGGTTTTTGGCCCAGGTTTGTTACAAACCCCTACTCCTTAAGGGAACACCATCCTTGATGTTCAATGCCACTTATAAGCTAGCATACCATTGAAAATAAAACATACTACCGATGGAGCTTTATAAGATATCCCATTGCAGTATTTACGATGACATCCTACTAAAAACATGACAATCATATGGTTTCTTGGAGCTTTGTAACACAACTCATTACAATATTTATAATAATATACCCATATAAATATACACATTTGCTTCAACCAACAAGTAATCATATTGCTCATGAAGCTGTATAAATCTAGCTTGATACAATATTTATAATAATATACACATTTGCTCAACCAAAAAATAAAAGGATATAGTGCCAATATCAATTAATAAGGGAATCCAGAGGTTCACACCTCCACCCTCAAAAGAAGTACTAGGGTTCACCTCCTTCCCATGAAGTCTAGAATCCATTGCCAAAGTCAAGTCTACATCCAATGTCTAGCACTACAATCCTACGCACTTGTCCTCTAAGTGAACAATTATCGACTCATTGTTCCAGGGAACACTCCTAATGTGCATCTTGATTCCATTCAGTAACGCTAATGACCAAAAAAAATCTATCATCGACCTTCCCTTCTCTGTTACACAGTCCCTTGGGCATTCCGGTCAACCCCTTACGTGCAGTCACTCACTTTCCAAGTTCCTCAATATCCCCATTTTTGGGCGATATTCCATCCCTTGGCAAGGTTTCCTTGCATCGAAAGGTCCACAAACCAAGGCATATCCCTGCCTCAAAACCATCATATCATTCATAGCATGCTCATGGAAATCAATGTATATTATTAGGTACCACTTTCCCATAATGGCCCTGCTTCTGAAGTGTTTTACCAGCATACTACTCCCTATTCCAATTCTTTTTATTTTTGTTGCTAATGCTTGTAGTCACTTTAAACCACCCACTCTAGGAATTTCCATGTTTTCCTGTACCAAGCACATGATTCCTATTAGATTCAAAATGAAAAAATCAATCCAAATCATACCTCACTGGTGGCCTGTCAATAAGGTACACTTTCACTTATGTTCACTTACTTTCACAACAAGCAAAACCAACTCTTGAGAAAATCATCATGTATAAACATATCACATCTGATTATCTCAAAACACAACCATCATAGATGAAAATCATGAATCACATGCAATCATCATAAACCAAAATCATAGATCACATGAAACCATCATAAATCAGAATCATAGATCACATGCATAATAAAACTAAAATGAAATATGAATACTTATCCTTTAATCGGTCCTTTCCTTCTACCTTTGTCCTTTTTCCTTTACGTACACACACTGGATTGGTTTCCACACCCAACAAGCACCTAATGTCTTCTCTCCTCTTCAATCACGTATACATACACACAATATACATCACAACATATACATTTACACCCAGTGTACAACAAAACACAATACATACACCTACACTCGACATACAACATAATACATATACGTACATAGGGTAGAACACAACGAATATGCATGTCAAGATACATCGACTACACAATCCCTGTAACACAATAATATAGTACCACACATGCACAAAAAAACGTATATGATGTGTACACAATACCACATGTACATAGTGCCACCTATACAATGTGTACACAACACCATATGTACACAAGACCACTTGCACAACATGTACACAACACCACACATACACAATACCACATGCATAACATGTACACAACACCAAATGTAAATAGCACCATACGCATGACATGTACACAACACTACCTACACACAACACCCCATGTACAACATGTACACAACACCACCTACACATAGAACCACATGTACAATCATGCACACAACACCACATGTACATAGCACCACATATACAACCTGCACACAACACCATATGTACACAACACTGCATATGAAACATGCACAAAGCACCATATGTACACAACGCCACATATATGATATTCTCAAAACACCATTTCTACATAGCCCTACATATCTAACATGCACACAACACCATCTGTACACAACACCGCATATCCAACATGCGCACAATAACATCTGTACGCAACACTACATAAATGAAATGTACACAAGAACACCATATACACATAACACCACATGTATGCAACATCATAGATACAACATGTATAATATTTATAGCATATAACCAATAGTAGTACTGCACATCTAGAGACTACACTATCTCTACTAGGAAACCTTGCTTCTAGTGTCTTTCCACTATTCACGCTTGTTCCAAAATGCTACAGATTGTACTGCTTTCACTCCACTGAGGTATCCCTTTGCATAACATATCCATAACATAAACATATACATAGTACAATCACATAATATCAATTCATGTCGACATGATACTAACCTCATAGATCTATGAGGGCTACTCTTCCCACTTGATTCCTCATAATACTAGGAACCTCTTCATGCCATTCACCTACATAAGAAATCATTCTTCCAAAAGAATGATCCTTGATGACCCTGTCAAACAATGACATACATACATATATATAATCATTAGCATAAAGCAATCATGATCATTGATGACCCTGTTAGACAACAACATGCATACATACATGTATACATATAGAGACATCAACATAATCATGATCACAACATGATTACTAGATATCATACAGTCTAGGTTAACAGAACTCCCTTTATCCATGCAACGCATGCACAACATTGAGAACAACAGCTCCCAACATAGTTAAGAAATTTGATGTCTCAAATTCATTTACTTCACCTTTCTTGCTACCTTTCGCATGATGGTCCTGCCACTATCCAGTAATCCCAATGGACCCAACCAATCTAACTAACACTCATACTCTTCCCTTCATCTTCCCTTATACATGAACTAAGCTTCATCAGGGTTTTACATTACCTTTCAGGTTTCACTCATCTCTCCCTAAGCTTCATTAACTTCCTCCTTCCCAACCAATTCCCAAGACCCTCAAACATAAAAGGAAAGAACAATAAATGAACAAGAATAAAACGATGAAATACCAATAGAAATATGAAACCACAAGCAAAGTGGTATGGCCATAGACTAGACATAACAAAGACTGGAAATTGATAAAAAATAAACCACAAAATACCAAAAGGCACAAAAATAGCAACAAACACCATGAGTCAATCCACATGGGTTCCCAATGCTTCCAAGGGAAAGCTAAACCTAAGCCTTCTTCAAGATTTCATCACAGTCTTCTTTTCCATGCAATCCCTACATCATACTATCATAAAATCATAATCGTTAGTGCATAAATACATATACAATATATTAGTTACCTTACCTTATTGTGCCAAGCACATTTCCTTGAAACTAAACATGTACATATATCATATCTTAAGGGACTCCAGTTCCCTTGAAAGATCCATCTAGAGCTAGACACCAACTATTATGCCTATAAAATACATGCTCATGAATATTAACATATCCACATAATGTCAAATGAAATCAAGGTTAAGAAGACTTCATGTATTCCTACAAATTACTCATTCATTTGGAATTGTGATTTCCAAACATAGCCAAAGGAATCCTCACCCAATTCCTTTATTTTACCTTTTACCTTGTTGCAATAGAGTCTTACTATGCACTATTGTATCACCCAACTATTAGTTATATAAGCACATCAACTATTACCTTATCATGCTAATACCAAGCATGCTTCACTGCAACTGCTCACACATGTCAACCACATGTTCCAAAGATCAAAACAATATGTCTATTAATTTGAAATAAGCCTTTACCAAGACTAATAACCATGTCATAATGAACTCACATTCATTAAACATAATGCTACAACTATTATCTACTTACACTAAAGTACATATCAGTTGTCTCAACACCTATTGTGTTAGTAACACCAACTTTTAAAAAAAAAAAATCATTCTTCACGCACTCTTATAAACACATACTCATATCATGCAATTAATCAAACATTCAAACAACATATAGATGACATAATAGAGACCAAACATTCAAAAACCAAATAAATGACATAATAAAACACTCAAACACCAAATAAACTAGATAACCAACTCATACCTCAATTTATCTCAAGGGAGGCTATCGCATTTACACAAGTCAGTCCATATTAGTTCAACATAATATCACAAATATATCGACTCATACTTGAGTATCATAACCACAATCATCTACATAGATGAATCTAGATTAGCACGAGACATATAACATCAAGATCTTAAGTAAAATGACCATAACCATCATGCATATGACCACAATGCAGATAACAACAAGTTACTACCATAAATGATTATCTAATGCATGTGCATATGACCACATTGATGAAATAGCATCTATCATGCATGTAAACACAACAACAATAGAATGGAATACATGTATATAACCCTTATCCCCATAACATCCATTAACCAACATGCATGTATGCCAAAAATACAAACTTGTGTGAAAGTTTGCTCTTACCTCGAGGTCCAGTGCTACAACCTCGCCTTGAGGTCCAATGCTACAGCCTCGCCTTGATAATTTGCTTCTCATGTTCTATCTCATCCAACATGTTAGAATCATGACAACAAAATTACATACAATGATCTCATGCATGAAAACCTTCACCATGACAATGCATGCATAACAACATATAGATACTAACATTCATGACAAATGCATATACAACTGACAAGCATTCGTGACTAAGGCATCCCAACAACAACATCATCAACTTCTACATGGAAACACAACTATAACAATGCCTACCACCATTCATACTTACTAAGAACATAAACATCCTCCATGCATGCATGAAAAACAGATTTTTCCCATCCAGTCCAAGTGTTGAACCATGATATCATTCCACTCTATGGTATCACAGATCACCTAAAGAGAATGGAAACCATACATCAGCAAAAGAAAATAGAACCTGCTCTCATACCAATCTATAACACCTTCCTCCCACATTTACCCAAGCTAACTGGTCCACCGGGTAAATATGTGAAGAAGAGTTACTATGATATGATTCAACTCCCCAAGTATATTTAAGGAAGTGGAAATGACAAACCAAAACAAATTTACCTTCTATTGACATTATGATACAGATATGATATAGGTGTTGTCCTTGATGGCAACTCACTTAGATGACAAATCATACTACAACTAGTAAATAGCAAAGAATTAAAGATCAAAGAGGTATACACAGGTGTGTTGTGACAAAGAAGAATATACGCATGGGTGCACATATACCAAGTCACGTATACGTACACACGCACGTTTACAGAAGGAAAGGCGCGTACATGTTAGGAATCTAAGTTTTGGTTTGTGCTATTTGGTCCATGGTATTTTGGTATTGGTCCATGGTATTTTGTCTGAAGTGTTGACCCCAGGTATTGGGTCCAAGGTATTAGCCCTACATGGTTTTGGACCATGGTATTGAAAGAGGCCTAAACCTATATAAGGAGAAGATCATTAGGCCAAGAGGGTAAGTGTGCAAGTGATGAATGTCTGATGAAGTGTGAGATCTAGTATGTTGGTTATGGTTTTATGATGCTTTGCTCGATCTGAACCAAGGAGGCACCTATGTGGTTGATAAAGGTTGATGGACTGGGATCATGAATACTAAAATGCATTATCATGGTATGATCATGCATAGATCTGAATACTGATGCATGTCTTATCCTTTATATCTTATGTTCTTGGTATATCTGAAGTTGAAAATTGCAGCAAAGGTATAAGTAATTATTTTCAGATCTGTACGCGAGTTCTCACTGGTGAAAGGGTGTATACACGCTGGTTCAACACAGTCAAGCAGCGTATACATTATGAGATTTGATATTTCAGGTTGTCATTGGTTCTAGTGGTTGTTGCAGAGTTCTAGGCTCTAGTCCGTGTTCTGGTTACTGTGTTTTGATGACAGGGTTTTAGTGATTCAGTTGTTGGGTGATTCAGAGTTAATGATTGTATTGCAGTAGTGATTGTTTTGTATTTATGGATCTAGTCTAAAAATTTATGAAACGTGGTCCCTCGAAGAAAAGAGAAGGTTGTAGCCTTCTGTAGGTCAGCACCTATGTACTAGTACATCAGCTAGTACAAGAGTTAAGGGGGTTGTAGCTCCCTTCTAGGAGAAGCTAGAGAACGAGAGAAGGTTGTAGCCTTATACAGGTAGAAGCCTGTGTACTAGTATAAGACTGCAGTAGTACAAAAATATTGTAAAAAGAAGTTTCTTATTAAAGGAAGATAGAGACGAATTACAGCAGGTGGTTTTCACCCACATTGGGTTTGCACCTTATATCATGGTGTTCATGTGTGTTTCTTATGTGTGATGATATGTTCTGTTTTACTGCACCTGTTTACTAGTTATATGGTTAACGAAGTTCTGATGCACTAATTAAAGATCAACATATGATGGATTAACTGAATCATAAGTTTAATGGATATACGCTAGTTGCATTAAACAAAGTTTCATATACATGCCGGTGCCCTTAACTGAAGTAGTGTATATGTATCTGAGTATGAAAATGAAAAAGTGTTTGATTTTCTAATACTGATTCATGCCCCCCCCCCCCCCCCCCTCTTAGTATTATTTCCAACAATTGGTATCGGAGCAGGTCCTTCAGAGGAAGCTTGATCGCTTGAAGGAAGATCCATCAGGATGAGTAATCACGAAAGAGAGGGATGCATCAGACCACCAATCTTCAATGGGAGCAATTTTGTCTACTCGAAGATAAGAACCACAACATATCTACAATCGCTTGGAACAGATGTTTGGGGAATCATGGAAGGGGGATATACGTATCCATCAGCAACTCCTACAGATACATCAGATAAAAAGCAATATGAACTCAATGCCAAAGTTGTTACTATCTTATTGGAAAGTTTGTCACTATCAGAATTTGTCAAGGTCATGCAGTTCCAATCAGCGAAAGAAATATGGGACAAAATCATTCTAAGCTATGAAGGAGATGATCAGGTAAAATGGGCTAAGCTTCAAACTCTCAAAATACGGTATGAAACTCTTAAGATGCATAGTAATGAAAGCATAACTAATTATTTCTTACGTATAGATGAGATTGTAAATTTTATGAGGAATCTGGGTGAAGAAATTAAGGAAGTTGTCTTAGTTGAAAAAGTTTTGAGATCCTTGTTTGCTAAATTTGAATCCAAAGTGTCTGCCATAGAAGAAAAGGATGATCTACAGAAAATCACTATGACGCAACATCACGAAATCTTAACTGCTTTTGAGATGAGAAAAGGAGGACCATCAGATATGAGAGAAGCCGCATTTAAAGTATCAACAAATGGAAAAGAAAAACTTAGTGAATCAGGGTACATTTCAAAAGAAGAATATGAGGTAAATTTTGTCAATAATATTGAACGGGGCTCTAGAAGGTTCAAAGGTAAGCTACCTTTCAAATGCTTTTCATGTGGTAGAGTTGGTCACTACGTTGCTAGATGCCCTCATAACAAAGAAAATATGTCTGAAGAAGGTAATATAAGTTGTTATACCCATAATAGAAGTAATGACTCATCCAATAGTGATGAAGACATTATACTTCTCGTGGAATATGAAAATAAGGATGTAGAAACAGAAGAAGTTACCAGATTAAAAGAACAGCTGGAGACAGTAACCAAAGTAAGGGAGCAGCTGCAGGATGTAGTAAAAGATCAGAGCATAAAAATTCAAAGACTTGAATCTAAGAACCTCTCTCTAAAAGAAGATCTTAAAGAATCAAAGAAGTAGAATAAAGAAGCTCTTGAAGAACAAGAACACAAAGTGCTCGAATTAAGGCAACAAGTGGAAGAAGGAAGGAAAGCTGAAGAAAACATAAGCAAGCAATATCTGGAAAAGGAAGAACAACATCAGGTTGAGGTAAATATCTTAAAAGGCAAATTATAAGAAAAGGATAAACTGTTACGATTTCAAGACAGTACTAAAATTTTGGATGATATTCTTAGTAGTCAAAGATCCTGCTATCAAAACTCGTCTTGGTTTTTATGAAATTGTCAAAGGTGAATCTAGCTCACAGGGTGAGGAAAGGAATTCTAATGAAAAATCTAAAATGATCAATGAAGAGGTAAGTAGTCAACCCCAGCAACAACCAAGGAAAAAAATTCTTCAAAGAAGATATTTTCCTCCTAACTATGGAAGTGATAGTCGGTTATTTCCTCAAATGAATAATGTTGAATGTTATGTATGTCATAACTTCAGGCATATTGTAGCTAGATGCAGAAGCAAAATGGGTCAAGACCATCACACAGAAAGATTATCATGCTCCAGGTACTTCAAAGGATATTGTTTTGCTTGAAATATGTTTGGTCACAAAGCCATTGACTGCTATAGGAGGAATATGAAACATGTGAGATGTTATGCATGTAACAAGTTTGGACATAAAGTAAGGGAATGCAGGAGCAAAATTCAAAGTCCAAAGCAAGAGGATCATACATCATCACAATTATAGGTATTGAAGAAGACAGAATAAGAGACAAAAAGATGTGGCATAACTCAGTTATCTAACATAACGGACACAAGGGAAACTGAAAGTGTAGACCTTCAGTATTCCAATTTGCATACACAAATATTATGAAGATAAGTTGTGTATATAGACGAGCTGTAGGCTCAAAGTTGCGTATATGGAGATATGAAGAAAAAGCAGTAGAACAGACTCAGGAAATGGTTCATTCATGGTATATGATGGTTGGCACAAACTCAGGGGGAGCATATGCTTCGAATAATGCATTGTTGGCAGTATGGTTAGAAGTCTTTGGTGATGATGCTTATTGACACATCTTGCTTGACCAAAAGAATGGATTGCAGGTTACAGGTCTGGATGATAGTGACAGATGCTTATGGTGTATGATAGTTGTTGATAACTATCATGGTCTTGTTTAGGTCCTTGGTCTTTGTGAGTCATATGATGTATTTTTTTGCCCCACTATACATGGGATGGATGATGTAATGTTTCTTATTTTTGAGTCATGTATAAACATTTGGTATATCCCCACTTGGTCGGGTGGATGAGTAGAAATTGTGTATTCCCACTTGGTTGGGAGATTGATGTATGTATAGAGTCATGTTATGCTTTTCCAAGACCTTACATGTGCTTGGGGAGAGCATGGACGGATTTGTACATCTTGGCATGTACAAAGGGGGAGCTCAATTAGAGATTTCAGCAGGTACTCCGGGGGAGTATAAATATCAGAAGGTATACCAAGGGAGAGAACATCTTGGTCTGCCCTTTGTCCTTGATGTCAAAAGGGGAGAGTGTCTTGGTGTGGTGGTTGCCATCAAGTCCAAAGGGGGAGATTGTTGGCATTATGATACATATATGATATAGGTGTTGTCCTTGATGGCAACTCACTCAGATGACAGATCATAGTAGAGCTAGTAAATAGCAAAGAATTAATGATCAGAGAGGTATACGTAGGTGTGATGTCACAGAGAAGAGTATACATGTGGGTACACCATATACCAAGTCATGTATACATACACACGCACATTTACAGAAGGAAAGGCACGTACATGTTGGGAATCTAAGTTTTGGTCCATGTTATTTGCTCAATGGTATTTTGGTATCGGTCCATGGTATTTGGTCCGAAGTGTTGACCCCAGGTATTGGGTCCAAGGTATTCGTCCTACATGGTTTTGGACCATGGTATTGAAAGAGGCCTAAACCTATATAAGGAGAATATCATTAGGCCAAGAGGGTAAGTATGCAAGTGATGAATGTCTGATGAAGTGTGACATCTAGTATGCTCATTATGGGTTTATGATGCTTTGCTCAATCTGAACCAAGGAGGCACCTATGTGGTTGACAAAGGTTGATGGATCAGGATCATGAAGATTAAAATGAATTATCATTATATAGTATGATCATGAATAGATCTGAATATTGACGCATGTCTTATCCTTTATATCTTATGTTCTAGGTATATCTGAAGCTAAAAACTGCAGCGAAGGTATAAGTAATTATTTTCAGATTTTTACGTGGGTTCTTTCTGGTGAAAGGGTGTTTACACGCTGGTTTGACACAGTCAAGTAGTGTATAAATTATGAGATTTGATATTTCAGGTTGTTGTTGGTTCTAGTGGTTGTTGCAGAGTTCTGGGCTCTGGTTTGTGTTCTGGTGGCTGTGTTTTTATGACAGGGTTTTAGTTATTCAGTTGTTGGGTGATTTAGAGCTAATTTTTGTATTGCAGTAGTGATTGTTTTGTATTTATGGATACAGTCAAAAAATTTATGAAACATGGTCCCTCGAAGAAAAGAGAAGGTTGTAGCCTTTTGCAGGTCAGCACCTACGTACTAGTACATCAGCTAGTACAAGAGCTAAGGGGATTGTAGCTCCCTTCTAGGAGAAGCTGGAGAATGAGAGAAGCTTGTAGCCTTCTGCAGGTAGAAGCCCGCAAATTGGTATAAGACTGTACCAGTACAGAAATATTGTAAAAAGAAGTTTCTTATTAAAGGAAGATAGAGACGAATTGCAGTAGGTGGTTTTCACCGACATTGGGTTTCCACCTTATATCATGGTGTTCATGTGTGTTTATTATGTTTTATGATCTGTTCTATTTTGCTGCACCTATTTACTGGTTATATGGTTAATGAATTTTTGATGCACTAATTAAAGATCAACATATGATGGATTAACTGAATGATAAATTTACTGGATATACGCTAGTTGCATTAAATAAAGTTGCGTATACATGCAGGTTCCCTTTACTAGAGTAGCATATATGTATCTAAGTATGGAAATAAAAAAGTGTTTGATTTGCTAATACTGATTCACCCTCCCCGCCCAGTATTATTTCCAACACCTTCCTCAAAAGCTACAACACCCCCAGGGTTAACCAACCACTCCAAGTGCCAAACCCCTTAGTTAACCTACTTTTTGACTAAAGTAGACCCCAAGTTGCACCCATGACAAGCCCTCCATGCCACTAAGACCCTCTAGTCACACGCACACCAAGGCATCCATGTGACTACAACCTTTTTTAGGCAGTTTTGTGCCAACGACCCCTAATTTTGAGCCACCTTTTCAGTGCTAGGACTTAGGCCTCTACCCATAACTTGATGAAACTCTCAGAAATGATAAATAACAAGATTAAAAGGCCTCTAATGAAAAACTTGAGTAGGGATCTCACCCGACATGGCCTATACATGACAAACATTCTGTCAAACACATCATGAACATGTAATTTACAAGCCATATAAGCACTTATGAGCATAGGGATTTCATACTCATCTGAGAATCGCCAAAAAATTTCGATGCCATCTCACAATAGTTGTTTTATCATATATTAGTTCATATGTTCATTAAAATTCCATTTACTAATGAAAACATGATGAGAACCATAACCAAAGTCTATCATAAACCATGCTTATAACTAGCAGAATAATAATGATAGAATAAACATTAAAACCACATATTAAAAAGTATATTTACTGATCTAGTATAAGAATGCTTTGAGTGTGCAAGAGTATGTGAGAGAGAGAATAGAGAGAGATCTCCAAGCTAAAACTAACAAAAAATGTTTAACTAGAAAATTAATGAATTGATCCTCAAAAGCATTTTTATCACTGAGGCCCATATTTTCTTCATTTTTTCTTCAATTTTCCTCACATGCAAACTTGTGATATTTCACCTTCCTTTTCCCCTAATTTCCATTATTTTCATAAATAAAATTCCAATTAATTCCTCTTGCCTTTCCAAAGCCTTTATCTTTTCCTTTAACAATTTCCTTAGAAATAATAACCAAATGAACAGCCACACTAGGATGTTTCTCGCGGAGTTGTCTATAATGCAACTTTTTGGAGATTCCGGTGACGGAATCCGCTGGAAGAAATTGAGGTTAAATCTTGATTTGTTGCAGTTAAAATGGTTTTTTAACTGCATATTTGGATCCAGCACCCTGAAAAACCCCTGGGACGCTTTGATTGTGCAGAAACTAGCTATCAAACTTGCGATTCCAATAAATTGCTGCCGGATTTTGACCTGAAAAACCCACTGGAAAGGCTTTCAAAAAGTCGCATTATAGACAACTACGTTTTTCACAACATTCATATTCGAATAAGTGTCCCATGACCTTGGTCTTATTTTTTCTATATTAACTTTATTACATGGATTTTTAACCTAGGGTTGTTACAACATTATTCTATGACTTGCACTATCTAAAGATCACACTTTTGTCTGTAGCACACATTTGAATGGTTCATAAACTCCTATGTGTATCAATGTATTTATGAATGACATCAAATATCCATGGATGATGGATTTCCCTCTTATCTAAAACTCACATCTAAAACAATGGCCCACGGCTCGCCATATTACTCAATTTGAATACAAGACAGTGAGCAGACATGATGGCTATAACAATCTATGGCATATACTCTA
This sequence comes from Pinus taeda, assembly GCA_000404065.3. Lineage (NCBI taxonomy): Eukaryota > Viridiplantae > Streptophyta > Pinopsida > Pinales > Pinaceae > Pinus > Pinus taeda. Next base: position 15,672 of record APFE031760384.1, read on the forward strand.
GACTCTACATAGTGGTGGACTCAATATATATACTTTTGATCGAATATATCAATGGCATAGATTTAATATCTTACAATATGTTTGTTTGAAAATTATGAGGCTCGAATTACAATTGTGTAGAAATTGCAAGAAATTTGATAATGCTAATGAAATCAAACTAAAATCAAGAGACAAAAATTTCTTCTCCTATTATTCGAAAAGGAAAACACATGATCGAAACACATGCACTAACATGAAACCATCAAAACACGAGCAAAATGATTTTACAAGGGAATTGAACTGGGAAAAAACCCCTCTACTTCTTTGCATTAATTTAGATGAGAAAGAGAAACAATTGCAATTTCTTACTTCAACAATGAAGCACACCCCACACTCAATCCTACTCTCATGCTTCCTAACCTTTTTTGGCCAACACTTAGCCAAATCAAGCCTCAATCAACCTCCTATTTCCTTGCATAATCGTGGAGGAATTAACGCCTAGAAAATAGGAGAATGCCATATTTCCTTACACAGTAGCTTGAGGAATTGATCACCTACGCAATGAATTTTTTTTTTACACTTAACAGTATACAAATGTAAATACAAACATGTATTTTCCTCCACCTCAACTAGGAAATTTGAATTCCATGCATGATTCTATCTACTTTTAGCTGATTGACTAGTTAAGTAAGAGATCAGTGAATTAACAACAATCTTAACTACTCAACTGATCTTCAACTAACTCAACGAATGACTCGATCTCAGTTAATAGAGTTCAACTAACAATAACTCAACTAGATTACTAAATCTTAACAATCAATACATGCACAAGTCTACATTTAGCTTACAAATTCGAATTTACTCATCTAACTAGGAGACAATACCATGTCACTCTATCTAAGTAAAATCCAAGTCATCCTTTACTCAATTTGACTAAGGCATAGGTCAAAATTGAGCCTTTTCTTCCTACAATTCCAACACTCCCTCCTAGCAAGAAAATTTATTTGCACAACCCCATGCTAGCGCTCGTGGAATGTATTGTAGCACTACCTCTCATTGTTCTTGTTTCTACTAGAACCACAGTAACTAAGAAGCATCCAAAACACTAAATCAACTGTGTCTTTGCAACTATATAGTGGGAAATCTGCATTGTTGCATATTTTTCTTGATAGCCTCCTGCTATGTTTTCAACACGTCTATGCACTCCTTAGTGTCTTGCTACACCAACTGACATTGATCTACTTGCTACTAAATACTGTGGGCCCCTGTAGCAAGGGTAATGATCCATGAGAATAGTATACTGCAACTACTACTGCTCTCCTATGGACATTGCCCAAATATTTGTAACTTTAGGACTAAAGCTCTACATCACCCCCCTAGTCTTGGAGGTATAGCTGCATTCTTGGTGAAATATACCTCTAGGTTGTAGATATTTTCCACTGTAACTCCAACATGTTTCATATTCCTAGTAGTTACATGTCTCTGAAGGGCTTCCCATTACGAAAAACAACATCATAACCTTGATCCTCCAATACAGCTACAAATATCATGTTCTTATTCAACCTAGGTAAAAACGTAACATGTTTGAGATGAAGATGGGAGCCTTACTCCCTCTTAAAGGCGAAAGTACCAATTCATTTGGCAGTATACCTTCCATCATCTCCAAATTATATATGCAGTTGGAGATCCTTCTCCTCTAGGCTAATGAAGAATTATTTGAATCACGTCATATGGAATGTGGCACTAGAATCTAGGTACCACTCAATCCCTCTTACTATGCTTGTTATGCAACCAAAGAGGGTAAAATATAGCTCAAATTAAGAAGCCAAGGCATCTCCTCCTGCTCTTTATTCATGACACTTGTTGCATTTTCAATGCGGACACTTGGTTGCATAGTGTTCATATTCATGGTAGTGACTTTTTTTATTTTACTGAGGTCCTCCTTATTTCCATTGTTCTGGATGGTCTCTATTTTTCTTTGGGCCCTTCCTTCCCTTGCCTTTATTTCCATTCCCAACCAAGGAAAGCTTATCTTCCTTCTCAGATTTGGATGTTACTCCATCTCTAGTGTTCTTCAAAATTTCTTCCTACACTAGATCGGACCAGAGTCTCTACCAATTTGGCAATTTTCTCCTTCGATTTACAGATTCCTCATAGCTATTCTAGGATTTTAGAATGCTTAGGATACCTAGGCTCACTAGGAAGAGGGAATATTTTTTCCATCTCCTCCAAGCTCATATCGATACTAAGTGAACCTAGAAAGGTAATGTGAAATGGTTTCTCCTTTTTGTATGTGGATGTTTCTGAGCTTGTCCCTCAATGCCAATTTCCTGGCATCACTAACATTTTTGAATAACTCAGTGAGGGTCTTCCATATAGCAAAGGGAGTATCCTTTTCATGTAAATTCAAGACTATGTGGTCTCTCACACCCTCCAAGATGATCATCCTAGATTTTGTGGTATCCTTCTTCCATTGGGCTAATTGTTGTGCATCTGATACTATTGGATTTGTAATTTCAATTTTGGTGTACTCCAACACATGATTATCATCAAGCATTGTTTCCATCCTATCCTTCGAGGCTATGAAATTTGAGGCTCCCTCAAGAGCATACTCCAATCTCAACCCATTAAAAGACATTTTCTCGCTCGGAAGAAAATTGTTTCACTGAATCTACAAATCGAAATATTTGAAGGAGAACCTCTATTGACTGGTTTATCGTGTGATTTTTGCTCTCATACCATGTAGAAATTGCAAGAAATTTGATACTTCTAATGAAATTGAACTAAAATCAAGAGACAAAAATATCTTCTACTATTATGCAAACTGGAAACACATGATAGAAACACATGTAATAACATGCAAGCATAAAAAAAATAAGGAACATAATGATTTACAGGGGAACCCAACTAAGAAAACCCCCTCTATTGCTTTGCATTAATCCAAATGAGGAAGAGAAACAATTATAATTTCTTGCTTCAACTCTAAAGCACAACCTACACTACAATCTTATTCTCCTGCTTCCTAACTTGCTCTAGCCAACACTTATCCAATTCAAGCCTCACCCAACCTCTTATTTCCTTGCATAATCCTTGAGGAATTAGCCCCTACAAAATAAGATAATTCCCTATTTCCTTGCACAATAGCTTGAGGAATTGATCACCTACTCAGTGCAAAGAACATTGTACACTCAACTATATATAAATATAAATAAAAACATTCATTTTCCTCAACCTCAACTAGGCAATTTTAATTATTCATGATTGTGTCTATTTTTAGTTGATTGAATAGTTAAATGGGAGATCAATGATTGAACAATAGTCTTGACTACTCAACTAATCTTCAACTAACTCAACTCATGACTAGAGCTCATTTTACTGAGTTCAACTAAAAATAACTCAACTAGATTGCTAAATATTAGAAATCAATAAATGCATGACTCTACTCCTACAAAATCGAATTTACTCATCTAATTAGGAGACAAGACCATGTCACTCTAGCTAACTAGAATCTAAGTCATCGTGCTGATGAGGAAAATCGAATTACTCAATTTGACTAAGGCATAAATCAAAATTGACCCTTTTCTTGTTAAAATTTCTAGCAACTTGTGTGGCATCACTTATGCCTTTGCATGTAAGATACATATGATGATGAGAAAGAAACCATGACGATATGATTGTGACTTATAGTTTATGACAATAACGTTGTAATCCTAGACAAGGAAGAAAATGATATGATAGTAAGGATGGGTTGGTTTACCATTTGACAGTAATGAATGACCAAAGATCTGAGGCACTTGTATAGATGGAGTTTTGACACATGAAGAATGATTGAATCCTTAGAAAGAAAGAGGTAAGGTAAATATTAGATTGGTATGTGTAATTTTTATGTGCATTCCATATTATAAGTATATGTTAAATAGTTAATAGAAAGGTTCTATAAAGTAATTAGGGCTTTGAAACATACGTTGCATGGTAAGAATATAGCGTTTGTATATCTTACTTTATCAAAAGTTTTTATTGGTATCTAGGGTTTATAAACCCTATTTGGGACTTGGATTGGAAAACCCTTGAAAAGTCAAAAACCCTAACCCTAATTAGTTGTTCCCTCGAAGGAAACCCTAACATCTAGGGTTACAACTTTAAACTTTCAAAATATAATCTAATGTATGTGGTAAAACCTTAGCACGCATTGAATTTAATAACCCTTAGGCCTTTAAAATAAAATAAAAAACCGTAGGACCGATGTTTCTATTAAAATCCCTAGTAAGAGTTTGGTTAATAAATTTCTATATTTTATAGCTAAAATCAAAGAATTACACATTTGAATAATCATAGAAACATGAGATTGACAAGATTGACATCATGATCTTGTACTTTCATATTTTGTGTTGTTATACTTGGTGAGAATTACTGATACATAATGAATGCTACAAAAATGAAGGAAGCAAGATGAGAAAGATGGAAGACAAAGTAATGTAAGATTCATGCTTGATGATGACTTCTTGATAATGGTGAGCATAATGGAAAGAGGAAAATGTTGTTTTTAATAAAAGATAAGTGCTACATCTCTCTTCTTGTACTATTATTGATTTCTTTAGTAAATACAGTATCTTGCATTACTTGATTGTAAGTATTCTTTTGTGATCTCCTCAAATACGATTGTAGGTACATGTTGAAAATTGTCTTGTCTAGAAGAAGTTACAATATCAAAACAAAATTTTGTGACAAGTCCTAGATTCAGAGGGAGATTTGAATCTTGAAAGGGCTATGGATTCAGAGAGAGCTTTGAATCTTGAAAGGGATGTCGATTCAGAGGGAGAATTTCAACTATCAAGTTTTAAGATATGTCTTTAAGAATTATCTTTAATTTATATCTAAATACTAAAGCTTTGAAAAGCCTCTCTCATGGATGAAATACATATACTTTAGGAACAAGCTTGGACTTACTAAGATAAGTTCTTTGAGTAAGAGGGAACATTAGTAAGATAACAACATGGGAAGGTATTCTCCATATTTAAGAAGAATAGCCCATACAATTTTTGAGGGTAAACATTCTCCTAGTTTAGTAATAATGGTCCTTAAGGCCCAACTACTAAGTAGAGGAGGTGCCTTTTTGTGATAGAGTGAGTGTTTTTTTCAAGCTTGATTACTTGTTGAGTGATACTTTTTTCTCTAGAGTGAAGACCGTGATGTTAGGGTTTGACAAAGGTAATGGAAACCGTGTAATGTAAGGATCCTTTAGACTTTTGACACTATGTGTGAGGAGTTGAATGTCCTATAGGGTTTTCCCAACCCTACGTAGTTGGAACATGGATGTTCCTAGAGGTTTGACCTTGGTGATGAAAAACCTTTACCATTCTATATACCATGAGGTTGAGGCGCCGACTAGATCATGGTGGCTAGTTGTTGTACCTTAGGTTGGGTAGTGTGTATGATGGTACATAGGGTTGATAATTTGAAATTACCCTAGATGGTACCTAGATCCATGTAAGATGTTAGGTTGGTACCTTAGTAGTATCCTAGATGGTACCTAGATCCTTGTAATATGGGTTAGTACCTTGGAAATAGCCTAGACGATATCTAAATCCTTGAAAGTTATTGGGTTGGTACCTTGGCAGTAGCCTAGATGGTACCTAGATCCCTCAAAGACCTTTGGTTGACACCTTGGTAGTAGCCTAGATGGTAGTTAGATCCCTCAATTAATTTACACTCATTATGATGTTTGATCTCACTCTTCTAATGAGAATATTTCAATTTAGGAAGTATCCATGTACCAATTATGAAATTATGAATACCTCTGTAGTTAAGAGGAAGTGTTGGAAAATTTGACTACATTCGATCTTCATAATTACCAATGTACCTTTGTAATTATATATTTTATTTAAAATGCAAAAGGAGAAAAAGAAACATTAGATTTAAGCATGGGTTTTATGCTCAAGAATTATTATTTTATTTGGATAACCATGTTCTTTATGCTTCTAGGTTTTATTAAGTCAAAGAGTTAAAGACCTATTTGGACCTATTCTAAAGAGAAAGGAAAGAATAAATTAAATATGCATTTTGGGAAAAAAAAATTCCTTCTAGAAATCAACTCGGCCCTTCGTGTCATGTACGCTCTACCTAAAGGACATGTCTGTTTGAACCCCTCTAGATGGGTGTAACTAGAGGAAAAGTTGGAGCTCATTTGCACAAACAGAAATTATATAATTTGGTGTGAAAACCACAGAGAATTTAAAGAATAAAAAGGAAGGACGAAATTTGAAATTGCCAAAGGGTTTTATGACTTTATGTATCTCTCGTTGAAGATATGATGTTGCATATGTTGTTGGCTTGCTATTGTTACTGGATTTGCATAACATAAGGAGGGTTTGACTTGGCTTCTAGAAGGATGAAGGGTCTTGGATATATCAGTTAATCTCATTCTATAAGAAGAGAATTGTTTGGGTTTTCCCCTTGGAATTTTTTACCATGGCTTGGATCCTATATCTTGTGTTCTATATATTCTTGTAATCTCCAAGTTTTAGGTTTGGTAATTTCTTAATGAATAAGATTGACATAATAAATATAAAGCCAACAAATTCATAAGTAATTATCAAGGAAGAGGAAAATTTTTATTTAATATGCAAACCCCCCATTTCTCCAAGAGTGTTCCATGTTTTAGTAGAGCATCTAGGAGTAGAATTTGACAACATAAGGAAGGATAAGAATATTATGTGGTATTGATTCAAGTGAAAAGGTCAACGAGAACTTCATAGTGAGTTCCCCTTTCCTTGTATTTATATTTCATAACTAAATAAAAGAAATAAAATCATTTTGGGCCTTCTTCCATATCAAGTTTCCTAAGCCACATATTGTATTCATTTGTGTAATTGGTGTATTCATTGGCTTGTTCTCTCATTTTCAGAGTTAAATTATTTTTATAAATTTGAGCAATAAGATGATGATGATAAATATGATATCTAAGGAGATAAACCTACATGATAAAATATTATAGAATATTACAATATCTATTATGAAAATCTATTCCACTAGCATATCCACAACAATTTATAGATTGGAGAACTATCACATTTCCTATAAGGGATAAGTGTATAGTACTAGTAATGCTAAGATTGTTTTTGGTAGTGGTCATAAGCAAGTTCCTTCATTTCCCCTCAACCTCCTTCTAAAATCTAGAGTGTTTAATGTGGTGAAAACTTCCTCTTACATTAGTGTAGCTCTCAAGGGATAAAATTATATTTGGCTTGAAAGAGGGAACAAATCATATTACAAATGCTAACTTTGTTCTCCTAAATATAGTTATTGACTAACTAGTAAGTAGCCTATTTAGAGATCTCTCACAATTTATTGAGAATGCAATTTATTTACCACAAATTAAAATAGATACTTCAACTACTTTTTCCCAAATTTTCTAGATGTATAGATAGGGGTTTCCTTGGTAGAAGGTAGGATGCAACATGAGTCTTCCCTTGCTTCTTCTTAATGGAAAGTCCCTACTTGAATCAAGAATATATAACATCAAAGGCAGTAGGTAGAGATTTTACATAACATTTGATTCTAAAGTTCCACCACCTGCTTCTCTATTGAGTTCCTGCATATGAAGACACAGTAATTGAAAAAGTTGGAGATAGTTAGTGTGGAAAGTGTAAATATTACTCACTTAGAAATGAAAGTTTTACTTTTATGTAGTTTTGTTTCTAGAATTTATAGATCTACTCAATTTTATTAAGTTTAGTGGAGTCATACCATGGTTTATTTTGTATTTAAGGTGGCTTAGATCACTAAAGGTTTGGGAATTTTTATTGTCTCAAAGACAAATTTGTAAAATATAGAAATTTATAGATTGAAAATACCATTGTAAACTCTTTGATGTAGAATGTATTTAATTACTCTTCAAATCCTTTAGAGTAATGAAAAATTCCAACTATTTCTTTGAGAAACCATGATATAATGGAATTTGATGGGTCCAACCCACCCTTATCACACTAACCAAAGTTAATAATGCGAAAATGAATGCAATTAAATGATGGCAACTGGATTACATGCAATCTTGGTTCATTCGACGGTTGATTGTAATGATTTTAAATTGGATTAGAGTCCACACTTATGATTGGTACTTTGCGCTAACAATCAATGGACAAGTGTCCACCCTTGGGATTGTTAACCCCGCCTTGGTATGGGAGACTCAAACCCTAGCATTGGTCATTTGCATGCACATTGGCTTGAGTTTTGAGAGCTCTGCATTTTCATATGTTGTGGTTGTCTCTGTGTGATTTCTCTACTGTTACTATGCTCTATCTCAACTCTTGACCTGGGAAAACTCATCCTCCGTCTGGTATGAACCTCTGTTGAACCTGTTAATTTCATTCACGTTGCTTTCTCTGCACCTATTCTTGTTGTTAGTTGTGAAACTATAGTTTGTTGGTTCAACTCTGCATTTTCTCTAGGTGTGATGTCAATTTCGACTGTTTGTTGGATAGTCTAACTCTTGCTAGTCTTGAATCCTTCTATGCGACTATTGTCGAGTCTCTGGTTGTATTTCTTAGTCTTGAACAGGATGTGGTTGTAGGGTCTCGGCTTCAGCTTCTTCGGCGATGCATAGGTATATTTTTTTGTCCATGCTATCAGTCATTTCCTCTTTTCACACAGTTAAACTGATGTTTTTGCTCCTTCGTGAGCAGGGTAACCCCAATTGACTACAATGACTGCAACTTGTCTCTGCCAGTAAATTCGAACCCAGGTTTTGTTATTTCTTCTATTCTTTGCTTACTCTGCCACTCAATGCTTATTAACTTTGGTTGATGCTGGTCATTGCAGGTATAATGGCCTTGAGAGTTTTGGACTTCGGCTCTTCGAGACTCCGGCTAGACCCGGGTAGGGTCGTTCCCTGTTTTTCCTATCACTTGTATTCACTGTCATAGGCTAGGGTTATGTAATTCTTGTTTTCAAGATTCCTTAAGCCATCTACTGTATGAAGTCACAGGCCGTTGGCTTGCACGATTGTTTTCTTGGTTAATTGTTGTAGAATTGGCCTTAGGGTCTCTAGGCCCACACGCTATGTTACCCTCGAACTTGCAAGATGTTATTGTACAGACTATATAATTATTTGAATGAGGTTTTGAAAATGTGTATGACAGAACATGGATTTCTCGTGCTTATTTTATAAATGAAACAATGGGTTTACTCTTCACGCATACCTGGATATTTTGCTTTTTTGTTGTTCGAAATTGCTTGTGTCTTATCTGTATTTTAATGCTCGAATTATTCAACTCATCCTAGACTCCTCTACGGTTGTATACTTGTTAGGTTCAAGGTTTGTATGCCTTGTTTCTGCAACGCGTTCTTAAGTTATGTTTGAAATTCATTTGGGTTTGTAGGCCTAGTAGAATCAATGCAATTTGAAACACATGTATGTGTATATGCTTGTAGAATAAAACAAAGACTAGACTTTTACTATTTCTGGAAATTGAACATAACGACAAATAGATAGATAAACAGTTACAGGATGCTGGAAAGAAATGTTTGTGTGCTCAGAGTTATCTTATTAGCTTTCTCACTCTTTCTTTTCAAAAAGTCGAACCTTACAATTGTGTTCTATTTCTTTTCTAAAATGACTTTATGGAACTGTTTTCCTCCAACTGTTGTTGGTTACATTCTGCTGGTTACACATTTTTAGTTCCAAGAACTGTTATTGTCCTATGTTATTAACATGAAAATAAAACTAATTACTTGCAACAATTTACCTAATTAATCCTCTACCTTCCTACGTACTGTTCTTTATTAAATTAAACAACATAAACAAAAAAAACAACCACATTGTTCACTCAACAAATTCCTCTTCTGTCCTCTTTAGAGACCAAACAACCTTTCCTTTTGTCTTGACCCATAAGCTAGATGCCCCGCATCAGGCTCCTAGGGTAAGAAAAAGTCATGACTTCATTCCATGAGCTCCTCAACAGAATAACCTTCCTTCTGTATTTGTGTAGCGTCGAGCCACAAACTGTCCTCGATTGGATAGTTCTTCCACTTGGCAAGGTATCATAGATACTCTTTCTTGCGAGTCCTCTTGGCTACCTGTGTGTCAAGAATGTTCTTGATCTCATGGGGTTGAGCCGAAGGCATATGCCTCATCCAAGAATTGTCTCCAACTTGGGTGTCCCATTTTGGCCATACCACATTGTCTTCCTCTGGGTTGGCAGTATATGGGAACAAGTCTACCACGTTGAAAATAGGTGATATGCCTATATCAGGTGGCAGCTATATCTCATAAGAGTTGGCTGAGAATTTACGCAAAATCTTGCAGGGACCAATCTTCTTGAATTTTATCTTGTTATATGCACCTTTAGGAAACTGTTCTTTGTGTAAGTGTGCAAGGACTTCATCACCAATATTGAATTGGACTTCTCGCTGCTTTAGATCTGCCTATTGTTTATATTTCTGAATGTTGTCCTGCAACTTTAATTTCACCTATTCGTGTAGTTCACTCATCACTTTAGCAAAATCTTCCCCACCAGCACTTCTCCTCTCCATCTTTCCCAGACCCCGCAATTCATGTATTCCGCGAGGATGCATGCCATACAGGATCTAAAATAGACTGTGTCTGGTGCTACAGTTCAGTGAATCATTATAAGACAATTTTTCGTCAACGAACGCATGATCCCATAACCGTTAATTTTCCCCAGTCAAGGTCGGTAACAAGTTCCCCAAACTCCTGTTCACCACTTCTGTTTGCCCGTCAGTCTGCGGATGATATGCAAAACTGAAGTTCAACTGTGTGTCTAGCTTCTTCCACAGGGTGCGCCAAAAGTGTCACATGAATTTTACGTCCCTGTCAGAAACAATAAATCTGGGTAGGCCATGTAGTCTAACAATCTCTATGAAAAATAGGTGAGCTACATGAGTGGCATCACTAGTTTTTTGACAAGGGATGAAATGCTCCATTTTTGAAAACCTGTCTACCACCACTATCACTGAGTCATAACCTCGTTGTGTTCTAAGCAGTCCTAAGACAAAGTCAATGTTGATTGAGTCCCATGGTCTACTTGGAACAAGTAGTGGTGTGTAAAGTCTAGTGTTTTGACTATGTCCCTTCTCCAGTTGGCAGACTTTACACCTATTCACATACCATTGTACATCCCTTTGCATTCTTGGCCATTAATAGAAGTGTCTGAGCTACTCCAAAGTTTTTTCTATGCCAAAGTGTCTGACTAGACCCCTGCTATGTTTCTCCCATATAATATTTTCTCTCATCAAACAATCTGGAATACATAATTTTCCCCCTCTAAGCAGTAGTTCCTCCTGCAAGTTGTAGTCCAACCATAGACTTTTATTCCTCAACACGGGATTTTGACAGGCTTCATAGGCCTCTTTAACATCTATGTCGGTCTGGAACAAATCTTTCAAATGCTCGAAACCAAACACTTGTATTGTACTTTCCTGCAAGAGCAAGGCTCTTCTGCTCAATGCATCTGCCACCTTATTGGCCTGCCCGCTGATGTGTTTCAGCACAAAGGTGAAACTCTGCAAATACTCCACCCATTTGGCATGTTTGTGGTTTAATTTATGCTATTACATTACATATTACAGCACTGAATTATTAGAAAATAACATAAACTCATTCCCTAGCAGGTAGTGTCTCCAATGCTTTAAAGCTTGGACGACAACATAAAATTCCTTGTCATATGAGGAATATTTCTACTTGCTTTCGTTCAGTTTCTTACTAAAAAATGCAACAGGTTTGTCTTCTTGATTGAGTATAGTGCCAATAGTTGTACCACTTGCATCACATCGAACTTGGAAAAGCTTATTAAAATCTGGTAACCTTAGAATTGGCCTTTCCGTAATTTTCTGCTTTCGGAGCTGAAAGCTGTCCTCTACTGCCTTAGTCCAACAAAAAGGCTGATTGGCCTTTTTTATGGTGTCTAGCATAGGCACGCAGATTTCACTAAAGTTTCTTATAAATTTTTGATAAAAACTCGCCAGCCCATGAAAACTACGTACCTCGAATAAGCTTCTCCGAGATGGCCAGTTAATGATTGCTACAATCTTTTTTGGATCCACCTTCAATCCGTTTTCTACAATTACAAAGCCCAAATAAACCAGTTCTCTTTGTAGAAAAGTACGTTTCTTCAAATTTATCAGCAGTTTATTCTGCTGCAATTTCTCCAGCACTCTTCGAACATGTTGAAGGTGATCTTATTTAGTCCTGTTGAAAATCAATATGTCATCAAGGTATACTATCGCAAAATTGTCGATGAACTCTTTCAACATTTCATTCATCAACCTCATAAAAGCACTAGGGGCATTACTCAAATCGAATGGCATGACCAACCACTCATACAACCCTTCATTAGTCTTGAAGGTTGTCTTCCACTCATCTCCTTCTCTAATCTAGATCTGATGATAGCCACCCTTCAGATCAATCTTCGTGAAGTATGCTGCCCTACTTAGACAGTCCATCATATCATCCATCCTTGGTAGGGGAAACCTGTACCTAATGGTGATTTTGTTGATGGTCTGTGAATCTGTGCACATCCCCCATTCTCCTCCTTTCTTGGGAGCGAGAATTGTTGGTACTACACAAGGGCTCAAGCTTTCCCTTATCAGCTTTATCTAGCAACTCCTGCACTTGTTTCCTGATTTCTTCATTATCTTTGGGGCTCATCCGATATGATGCCTTATTTGGTAAGCTTACTCCGGGTATGAAGTTGATATGATGATTGATGCTTCTTTTGGGAGGCAACTTGTCTGGCAAATCATCAACCACAATGTCTCTGAATTTCTGTAGCATCTCTTGAATTTCTGTAGGCAATTCAGACATTTCTGTGTGCAACAGCACTGTCTTTGCTCTCCTCAAAACAACATAATTCACTCCATTTTCCTCGATCTGTTTCACAAACTGTTTTCCACCTACTAACAACGCTTTTGTTTCGCTTGCTTCTATTTTCTCCTCTTCCTTGATGGGTACAAGCATATGCTTGACCCCATCTTTAACGAACTTGTAGCAATTCATTTTCCCATCGTGTACCACCTTCCGATCATACTCCCAGTAGTATGTGACACATGTTTGTTGGCATGATATCACAGATAACTTTGTCCTTATACCTGCCAATGTGAAATTCAACCTCACACTGTTCATCAACCAATAGTTGGTGGCCTTTCTGCATCAATGACACCTTGTAAGGGTTTGGGTGCTTAAGCCGCTTCAAACCCAACTTCTCCACAATCTCGGTGGTGACCAAATTATTTGTACTCCACTGTCAATGATCAATTTGCAACACTTTCCATGTGATTTTCAAACTGTCCAGAATAGTGCTTTCCGTTGGGTCTATTCAGTTGTTTCCTTGGTTGGCTTCAGCAACACTTTGTTTAGAATCAAGGCCTCCCCCATTTTCGCTACATTTTCTGCTTCTTGGGGTAGTGCCTCAGCATCCTCAGGCTGTGCAACAAATGTTCCCCTCTAGTCAGCTTGCTCTGCTTCAGGGCATTCAAAAGATCTATGCCCCCACTTGTGGCACCTGTAGCACTGGAAATTAGCTCCTCTACCTTGACCATTCCGTCTTCCTCGTTGATATGGCCTACCACCTCTAGTGCTGTCTCCTTTCTCTGTTGTTCCTGAAGCCTTGGAGCTGCTGCCCTCTTCGCTATTACTAGCAGTTTTCCCTTTGCCATAGGAGTGTCCTCTCCCTTTGCCGATTCCCCGCCCTCTCCTAGCATTTTGCTTTCTAGTAATATTTTCTTCAGCCTTTACAACACTCTAATAGGCTCTTCTATATTTCTCGAGGAAAGAATATTGATTTCATCCAGTATTTCTAGTCTCAAACCATTTACGTATCTTGTTGTCTTCTCTGGAGTGTCATCGGTATAACTAGCTCTCAAGTTCGCCCAGTAAAATTCTTTTGTATACTCCTTTACTGTCATTCCTTTCTATCTTAAGTTCTACACTTGTCGGTAAAGTGCAACCTGGTAATCCTTAGGCAGAAATCTACCTTTCAGCTTGGCCACCATCCTTGACCACTTCTTTATCAATAGCTTATTCATTCTCCTTCTCTCTACTTGGACACTATCACACCATAGGCCTGCGTGTCCCTTCAATTTGGTTGCAGCAAACCAGACTTTTTGGTCCTCGCTGATCTCTTCACTTTCAAAATACTTGTCCAACTCGCTTATCCAGTCCAACACAACTTCTATGGAGAGGCTACCATCGTAGTTAGGAATCTTCGGTTTGGGCTTATTGCTGGCCAATAGTACTGACCTCAACAACCTCATTTGCGGTCCTTCCTCATCTGATCCGTCTATTGTAACTACTGCTTCCTCCTCGCTGTCATCTCTTATTTCTGGATCCCTTCTTCTTCCTACCTCCACTCCGTCTAAACAAGCAGTAAGAATCCTTATTTCTTCCCTCAATCCTTCGTCTGCTACTCTGTGCACACCTCTGCCACGTCCTCATCTTCCAACTTCCATATCCTGACTCTTTCAACTTCCTGCTCTGATACCACTTGATGGGTCTAGCCCACCCTTGTCACACTTCCCAAAGTTAATAATGCGAGAACGAATGGAATTAAATGATGGGAACTGGATTACATGCAATGTTGATTCATCCGACGGTTGATTGTAATGATTTTAAATTGGATTGGAGTCCACACTTATGATTGGTACGTTGTGCTAACAGTCGATGGACAAGTGTCCACCCCTTGGGATTGTTAACCCCGCCTTGGTATGGGAGACTCAAACCCTAATGTTGGTCATTTGCATATGCATTGGCTTGACTTTTGAGAGATCTGCATTTTGATATGCTATGGTTGTCTCTATGTGATTTCTCTATTGTTACTGTGCTCTGGCTCGGCTCTTGACCTAGAAAAACTCGTCCTCCGTCTGGTATGAACCTTTATTGAACCTGTTAATTTCGTTCATGTTTCTTTGTCTGCACCTATTCTTGTTGTCAGTTGTGAAACTATAGTTTGTTGGTTCATCTCTTCTTTTTCTCTGTGTGATGTCAATGACAGTTGTTTGTTGGATAGTGCGACTCTTTCTGGTCTTGAATCCTTCTATGCGACTATTGTTGACTCTCTAGTTGTATTTCTCGGTCTTGAACAGGATGCGGTTGCAGGGTCTCAGCTTCAGCTTCTTTGGCAATGCATAGGTATGTTTTCTTGTTCCATGCTATTAGTCATTTCCTCTTTTCACGTGGTTAAACTGATGTTTTTGCTCCTCCGTGAGCAGGGTAACCCCAATTGACTACAATGACTGCAGCTTATCTTTGCCAGGTAAATTCGAACCCAGGTTTTGTTATTTCTTCTGTTCTTTGCTTACTCTGCCACTCAATGCTTATGAACTCTGGTTGATTCTAGTTGTTGCAGGTATAATGGCCTGGAGGGTTTTGGACTTCGGCTCTTCGAGACTCCGGCTAGACCTGGGTAGGGTCGTTTCCTATTTTTCCTATCACTTGTATTCGATGTCGTAGGCTAGGGTTATGTAATTCTTGTTTTAAAGATTTCTTAAGCCGTCGACTATATGAGGTCACAGGCCATTGGCTTGCACAGTGGTTCCATTAGTTAATTGCTGTAGAATTGGCCTTAGGGTCTCTAGGCCCACATGTTATGTTACCCTCGAACTTGCAAGATGTTATTGTATGGATTGTATAATTATTTGAACAAGGTTTTGAAACTGTGTATGACTGAACAGAGATTTCTCATGCTTATTTTATAAATCAAAACAATGGGTTTACTCTTCAGGCATACCTGGATATTTTGCTTGGTTTGCTGTTCAGAAATACTTGTGCCTTATCTATATTTTAATGCTCGAATTATTCGACTCATCCTCGACACCTCTGCGGTTGTATACTTGTTAGGTTCAAGGTTTGTATGCCTTGTTTCTATAACGTGTTCTTGAGTTATGTGTGCAATTTGTTTGGGTTCGTAGGCCTGCTTGAATCAATGCAATTCGAAACACATGTGTATATGCTTGTAGAATAAAACAGAGACTAGACTTTTACTATTTTTGGAAATTGAACATAATGACAAATAGATAGATAAACAGTTACAAGATGTTGGAAAGAAATGTCTGTGTGCTCAAAGTTATCTTATTAGCTTTCTCACTCTTTCTTTTCAAAAAGTCGAACCTTACAATTGTGTTCTATTTCTTTTTTAAAATGACTGTATGGAACTGTTTTCCTCCAACTGTTGTTGGTTACATTCTGTTGGTTACACATTTTTAGTTCCAAGAACTGTTATTGTCCTATGTTATTAACATGAAAATAAAACTAATTACTTGCAACAATTTACCTAATTAATCCTCTACCTTCCTACATAGTGTTCTTTATTAAATTAAACAAGATAAACAAAAAAAAGCAATCACATTGTTCACTCAGCAAATTCCTCTTTTGTCCTTTTAAGAGACCAAACAGCCTTTCCTTTTGTCTTGACCCGTCAGCTAAATGCTCCTGCATCAAAATTATTTATGTGTTAGCATTTGATTTCTCACTTATAATGTGCTTTTCTATATTTAAAGAGTTATTACAATTTTTTTAGTTTGTAAATTGTCATAGATGTTGCACTAGAATAATTTTGACAACAAATCTTATAATATTTTGCAATGTGATATTAAGTAGTTTAATTTTTTACTTTATATTTCATATTTAATATTAGTAGTTTAGTATGAAAAATATTGAAATGAATTTAAACTAAAATGAAAGAAGATAAGAAAATAATGCACAATTCAAAGGATAAGCACAAGTTGTGCTTTAGTAAATCCTAATAGAAGATAAACTAAAAGGCTAAGAATATATTTTGTTCTTTTCTTCTTTTTTTATGAAATGCAAACAGAAAGAAAGCACACTTATTATGGAGTTTCTGTGGACATTATTAATTAGTCTATTTCATTATCTATTGTGGAATAATAGACTATACAATAAGAATGGAACCCCCTCCTTTCCTAATGACTTAGTAGTTAACATGACTTATAATCATCTAGAGGTAAGTGAGCTTTTTTCTTCCTTAAAACATTGATTAGGGTTACACTTTTGGATCCATTAATTCTTCTTGAAAGTCCACACATAACTAGACCCACACTTTTCAGTAATGGAAGTTCGCATAGAATCTAATAGAGATCATGGTGATGAGGAAGATAGATCAACTTATTTGTGGAAGACATAACTCCTTCTTATAGAATTTAATTAAGGTGATTTTCATATCATTAAAAAGCTCTCAATATGTAAAATAATGTTGAGAGATTTTGGGATTTGTGAAAAAACACTTAATCCCAAAAACAATCATTAAAAATTTCAACAAGATTTGAATTTTTTTTAATTCCAAATCACCAAAACCAAGCTTACCCTAAAATTAACCCACAAAGGCATTTTCCATACCTAGGAATACCAAAATAAATCTCATAATATATTTCAAATTATATTTAATTTAGTGACATATACCCTTAACTTACATACCTAACTATTATAACATTCCAATCACATTTAATTTAGTTACATATGCCCCTATCTTACATGCTTAACTATGCTAGATACCTTTATAGATTAGGCTTAGATAAAAATGCTTATGACATCAATGGGTAACAACTCCATAATTACAAGCTCTTTGTAGATTACTTTGAATATTGGATCAAAAAAATTAGCTCATATTAATTGACCCAAGAGTATCTCTAAAATACGATGGAGATGTTGTAAGTAATGTTACATTTAAAAATAATAAAATAATATTTATGTTAGCAAATTAAAAAATAGTAACAACAAGAAAAAATAATATTGAACATAAATAAAATACCTCAGTTTAATTCTAATTTAACATATAGAGAGATAAAGTAATTGAAGGTAACAAAAAATTAATTTACTTTTGACTATAAGAAGATGTAATTCAAAATAGTTAATTGGATTGAAAATAAAATTAAAATGAAATTATTGATATTATGTGAAGCTTCATTCAAAATATTATTATATATATAATAATATTAATATAATTATATATATATATATATATATATATATATATATATATATATATTATATATATATTCCAATGTCTATGAAGAAAATAATTTATATAAAAAAAATAAATAATAAAAATAAAAAATTCTTATATTTTTTCATTGTAAGATAATGTGTAAATTATTTCATTTTAATACAAAGTTGAATTAACAATTAAAAAATATGAATAACAAAATAATTTTAATGCAAAATAAAAAAAATCTATGTGAGTTATAAAATAAATTTTCAATTGCATGTGAGAGTAAACCTTTTAAACATCAAAAAAAAAAGGATTCTAATTAAGGTATGAACAAGATCTATAATTGTTCAATATAGAATTGATATGTAACTTTTAAATATTTGTAGATTATAGTAATCCTGTATAAATAATATATAGTTTCTATTTCCTATATGTGAGAATATGTAGTACATCTTATGTGGAAGAATGTGAATAATAAATAAAAAATTTCAATGTCAATTAAGTATATATTTTTTCCCTTGTAAAAATAGTAATTTTCTATTATATATGGAAAATTACATGTTGTAGATGCCTGTGGCATATGCTATAAGTGTGACCTTAGTCATCAAAAAGTATAAGTCTTTACATATTACCCAAGTAGGGTGGACCTTCAAAGATAAGTAAGTGTTTACAAAAAGTATTACAAAATTTCAAAAACTGTTGTTTTTGTGAATTGGTGGTGTCTCAAAAAGCTATGATAATTTAGGGCCTATTAGCCCTTTGATGCATCTGTTCTATAAGGCTCGTGATAGGTATTGGTAGGCCTCTCCGTGTCTTTGTTCATGTGTAAGCCATTCACCCCTAGGTTGATTAGCTGCCTCTTTCGAAAGCTAATCCTAAGATTTGTTGGGCTTACACGAAATTTGATCAAATTGTGATTCTAAAAACAATGCATCATCCAATATGTTCCTATGAACATGGCATGCAGATGTGCAATTGTACCAATTTATGACAATCTTAGAGTCCCCAAAGATGTGTAGGTGGCTGCAATTTTGGTTTAGTGCAAAATATAAGAGACGCCAGAGCTAGATGAGCTCCCCATAATTGTTTGTGCAAGCACCAAGGGCCATTCAAATGTGGAAGAAATGTGAATCTATTAGGTGAAGTAGGAGCCCCAGCCACCCTTGTTCTTGGGTTGAACCATCAAAGTAGGCCCATGGAGGAGCATGATCTATTACTTGATGGGTAGGTGCTAATCCCCTCTACTAAGTATATATTATATAAAACACTTGAAAATATCTTTTCTACTATAGCTAAAACATTTTATCACTTTACTACTAAAAACTAGCATAGATCCATCTTAACTATGGATCTACTTGAATTGCAAACATTTTATCAATGCTTTTGCTCAGAAAAATATTGCATGTTGAGATATTAACCTTGTATCTACTCAACCTTGTATCTACTCAATTTTTTTACTCAAAAATAAATTTGGTTTTTGAGAGATTTGGTCTACACTTGCTTGCTTGATAAATATGGAGTAAAATTTAATTTCTTCCCTCCACTTGCATACCTAATTACTATACATTTTCAATCATGTTTAATTAAATGACATATATCCCTAATTTACGTACTTAATTGTGTTAGATATCTTTATAGACTAGGCTTTCAATAATCCATCAAAATATTTATGAACAAAACATTATTTCTGCATTTTAACTTAAATTTATGCTAGCTACCTATACATTTATGTTAGATACCTTTATAAATTAGGCTTTGAATATTAGATAGAAATGTTTACCAACCATCAATTGAACTTCATAACTGCATGATCCATAAAGACTGCATAATTACATGATGGATAAGAACTTCATAACTGCACCACCTTTATAGATTATTCATTTAGATCAAATTAACATGAATTTATAACAAATCAAATTTCGACTAATGAAAGTTCATGTGATTTAAGCGGAAAAATCTCTTATAGAATCAAATAATTTATAAACACTCAATATATAAAGAAAAGAAAAAACCATTAAACTAAAACCTAAACCAATGAAAAGAAAAACCTAAGCCCAGTTAAAGAAAGAAAAATGATATGGCATTTTTAAAAATGGTAAGAATCATATCTTGTCCAACTCATATATATCCCTGGTTACATAATTTCTTCACAATCACTTCATTTTTTTAATATTATACCGAAAGAGGGTGCTCCAGTTAATGATGGGTTATCTTAGATTCTGAAACAGAGATTCACGTTTTCCCTATTTCTCGAAAAGGGGTCCAAAAATCTCAACCGAGTCCGTGAATCATGATGTAGATTGGTTTGCAGCGTTGCATGTGATAAATGCAACTTTCACCTCGTCGGTGAGTTTTATTTGCAATAATATATTTATTTTAAGTCCGTGTTATTCGAGCGCTATGTCTGCATCTTTATACTGGTTTCAATTACTTTTCTTTTTCATTTATTTGGATGTTTGGAAGGGCATTTTTGGAATATTTAATTTGATGGTAGATTCTAAAATATACATTGATTAACCCATGTTCATCAAAATTCGAAAAATATTCAAGATATGTATCAGTCTTTTCAAATTGGAAGTACTCTTTTTCATTTTCGAAAAATAAAAATAAATAAATATTATTGTTATGACATTTTTGTTCGCCGTAATTATTGATCTACAATCGGTGATATGCCGTATTGAGATGGAGCAGGTGAAGAGGTACAGAAAAGTAAATGAAGTGGACTCAGCTCAGTCATTTCATTGCTTTGGCAGAGTTGGTGGTTTCTGTTGTTCGGCTGCAGTCACGGATCTTGACGGCAAGAAACTGAATTTAACAAATGTCAATGTTTACCAATTTTTCTTTGAGCATGTATATATATATTGACATCAACCTAGTTTAACTAGGTTACAATTTTGTTAGGAGAATAGTAAAAATTCTGATATGTTTTTGTGTAAAATTTATAGCAAAATTAAAAAAAATCTAAATTTAACCTATAAACTTCAGAATTTTAAAGATCTCAAAATTATTTTTCATAATATTTACCACCCAAAATAAACTATTTAAACACCGATCAAAATTAAAAAAAAAAACCCAAATTCCAAAATGACTTTCCAAACAAAATTGTCAAACAACCCTATTGATGCAATCGTGGCAGAGGCCGGCGCATCATGCTCACGGATGGAAGACCAACCGCCTATCGATGCAACGTGGCATGGGTCGGCGCGTCATGCTCACGGGTTGAAAACGAGCCAATCCTTCGAGAAACCGGAGTTCTTGGATTTTCTCGTATTGATGCAACGTGGCATAGGCCGGTGCGTCATGCTCACGGGTTGAAAACGACCCAATCCTTCGAGAAATACGAGTTCTTGAATTTTCTCCTTGGAATAAGCTTCGTTTACGGAGTATGTGACGAATTAGACTTTCTCCACTCATTTCCATTCAATACTTTCTTTTGCTTCGTTGTAATCCCGTCAACGTATAGTATTTACTGGTAGTGCATACAAGTACACATTGTTTATTGGTGAATTTAGTATAAGATTTATTTTAAATACGGATTTATTTTTGTTTTTATCAGAGGATAGTATTTAAATATTTTATATAGTTATTTAATTTTTTATAACGAGATATATAGTAAAATTTCAACTTTTACACATTATATTGGAGTGTAGAATGAGCTTCTTGATTCAATTATTTCTTTTCAATCTTTTGTTTTGTTTAGCTAAAACTATGCCAATGAATGTTTACAAATTTTAAAATTATTTTATTACCATTTTATAAGTAATAAACTGTTTTACAATTTAATTATTAATAATTAGTAAAAATAGTTTTTATTTTATTGGTTGATTTATTAAATTTTTTGACAAAAATGTGTTATTTGGAATGATTTTATTAATAATTTATGAGTAAACCTTTTTAAACTATAATATTTTTACAATTTAATTATTAAATTGAGAGTGACTAATATTTTAATTTTAATAAGTTGATTTATTAAAGTTTTTTGAATGATTTATTCATTAATTTATAAGAGTTAATATTTTTTAATTGTGAGTTTCAATGTTTTTGGGGTTTAATCAAAAATAATTTTGAATTTTATTTTAATAATGTAATATTATTTATTGCCATTTGAGATAAGTTGTAAGCGCTTAATATTATGTTTTGACATTTAAAATAAGTATTAGTCTTTGTCAAATTTGTTTTATTAATAGATTTATTATTATTATTTAAAAAAAAAAACACATTGTTTAAAACAATTTGTTTCTCATAAACATACAATTCTTAATATTTTAATTCCTAAAAACAATATATTTTTTTAATTTTTAAAAATTACTCGAAATTTTCTTTGTTCAATAATATAATTTATTTTAAAATAAAAATTTATATTATCTAAATAGTTATTATATATTATATTTTGTCATATAAATTGACTCTTCACAATTATTTTTAAAACATTCTATTAATGGAGCACTTTTACGGTTTCCCATATTTTTTGGAAGAATGATGTTTCATCTTCGTTAAAGCCTTTTAGAACCATTAGGAATTCTCTTGGTTTAGTTAAAGACCCTATAGATCCAAAGGACATGAAAGATGTTTACTTGGTTCCATGTTCCTGGGGTATTCCATCACGTTGCAGACATAAGGCACAATCGTTCCCGCTTAGTGGCCTTAGCTAAACATGCAGTGAAATCCAAGCACTATGTTTGTATTGAGGATTCGATCCATCATCACATTGCAGACATAAGGCATAGTCATTCCCCCTCAGTGGCCTTAGTTAAGCATGCCTTGAAATCCAAGCACTATGTTTGTATTGAGGATTCCAAAGTCACTGCCAGAGTTGATCGTTTCCACCATAAGAAACTTAGGGAGGCCATCGAAATTGAGAGGCATGTGAGAAATATCAACAAAGATGATATTTCTTCCCTTTTTTACGGTTCCCCCTTCTTCCCTTTTTTACAATTCCTTCGTCTCCCCTCTTTTCATCTCTGGATTGGTTCTCTTGCTTCTTAATTTTTTATATTTATCTTGCTCCTTTTGTTTTCCTGAACTATATATATATAATTTATTAGTTTTTGTTTTTTTTTCATATCCATTCCTTTCTATTTATAGTTTTTATTTGTATTTAATATTATTCGAAACCCTCTTATTATTTTTATGAGTATTATTAACCTCCTTATACCCTTTTTAGTTTAGTTATATAACTTTGTCTCTTATAATTTATTATGATTTAATATTATATCCTAATCATTATTTTATAAATATCGGTAAACTAGTTTTATAATTATATAGTTATAACTATATTTTATAACTAGAATATTAATATTGGTAAACCAATTTTATAACTATATTTTTGATATTTTATTAAAAAAAAATTAAATAGAATTCGCAACTAATAAATATTAAATATTCCATTTTTTTAGGATCTCTAGCTACCTAATCTCCAACTGCGAGTTCTCAAATGCTAGTCCCTAACTGCTAGTTTTCAAGGGCTAGTTTTAACCCCCGACGATGATGCATCCCTACTATTTATTCATGAAGATTGTATCATTTTTTCCACCCCTACTATTTATTCATGAAGATTGTATCATTTTTTCCACCTTGTCGTGGGGATGAACCACATTAGTTGGTTAGAAACATCGACCCAATCGTCAAAATGTGATTAATCCACGAGACATTTATCCACACTCTATCACTCAAAATGACATCATAGTGATTATCCTTGCTATATATTCCTTAGATTTTTCATTATTAATTTATTTCTTATCTTCTTAATTAAAATATTATTAAATTTACCTTAAAAAAGTTATAATATTATCTATTAAATTATATAATATTTAGTTTTTAAAATAATTTAAAATAGTATATATAACGTTATTAATAAACATGACAAATAAAATAAAAATAATTTCTCATTACAAATAAAACAACACACCACATAAATAGTAATAATGATAAAACATTTGAGGTTCAAACTTCATTTAAGATTTTCGCTTGGTAACCTTCAATGTCTTATTGATGCCTCTAAAATCCTAGCACCAACATTGGGGATAACTACCGGGTCCGGACCATAGTACAACTCATTTTCTGTTTGGTATGGTGGCTCTCACTCGATATTATGGGACCAGTTTCTAGGTAATGTATGATTTAATGGATGATTGTTTTATAATGTATAATAAAGATGATAAGTGCTTTGAACTATAACTCAAAAATATACAACTGTACCTATTTAACTCGGGTAATGTATTAACAATGTGATTTCTGATTTTTCCTAATAGATAAATAATCATATAAATTGCTTACTTATCAATAGAAATATGCATTCATATATAATGATTACTTTGTTTAAAAAATTAAACAAAATAATTATAAAAACATATCACATTCATAACAATGTATATCACTGACATATATCTTTAAAGTATAACAATTCTAAATCTTGAGAAATGACATGAGAAAGAATTGTTTGAAGAGCATACATATATCAACAATAGCAAATTTTGAAAAGGAATGCTTCATCACATAAGGAAACAAGACAAAAGAACAGTGATAGAAATACCACATGCATTTGAGTCTTTCCAATGTAAATAACACTCCGATTCCATTTTCTTCTTTGAGAAAAATTCCAAGAGATACAAAAGTGCAAGTCTTGAAAAAGTTTCTTAACAAAAATGTACAACCTTGATCCACTACTGATAAAAATATATTCATAATTACCAAAGTGTAACAATGTGATTTCTGATTATTCCTAATAGATAAATAATCATATAGAAGGCTTAGTTATCAATAGAAAGATGCATTCATATATAATGATTACTTTGTTTAAGAAATTGAACAAAGAAATTATAAAAACATATCGCATTCATAACAATGTATATCACTGACATATATCTCTAAAGTATAACAATTCTAAATCTTCAGAAATGACATGATAAAGAATTGTTTGAAGAGAATACATATATCAACAATAGCAAATTTTAAAAAAGGAATGCTTCATCAGATAAGGAAACAAGAAAAAAGAACAGTGATAGAAATACCACATGCATTTGAGTCTTTTCAATGTAAATAACACTCTGATTCCACTTTCTTATTTGAGAAAACTTCCAGGAGATACAAAAGTGCAGGTCTTGAAAAAGTTTCTTCACAAAAATGTAGAACCTTGATCCACTACTGATAAAAATATATTCAAAAGTACAAAAGTGTGACTTCTCAAGTCAAGCTTTATACAAATTGAGGATCATTTCTCAAAAGACGTGAAAGGGTTTAAATAATAAAATAAAAACTAATTGTCAACAAAAATCGCTTTGAGTTGTTAAAACTGCAAACATGAAAATCTGGGATTTGATTTATGAAAATAAAAATGTGATAGCCTTTGAACTGATTCATTGTATCTACTTCTCTTGAACTCGCAACTGAAAAATTGAGAGCATTTCCTAAATTTTCGGAGGATGACTCAACCTAGAATTTAGTTGACCTCTGTATGTGGCATCTGAAAGCTCGGGACCATGCGATTGACAATGTCAGCAAGGCATTTGGCGGCCATCTACTAGCTATGCGGATTGACTAGGAAGAACCAAAATGCATCCCAAGTCAAGTTTTGTACTTTGCCAATTTGTTCTTCTCTTCTGGCCAGAGCCTGTCTCCAATGATTTTCTAGCGCTTTTGCTTTCGGGAGCTTTCCTGGTGAGCCATCAGAGATCAAGTTAGCTCCATATAAGTTTTAAGAAAGGGTTTGAGTGTAAATCACATGAAAAAAACATTTGTCGACGTGTTTCGAACCAACAAGTGTGGTTCATCGTCATGAAAAGTTGAAGAGTCAGATCATGGCTACATATTCAATAGGTAGAGTAGATCATCCAAACGGCTAGTTGTGACCACAAAGGCCATAATAAACACAAAAACGGCTAGATTTGTTTTATTATATTAAAATACTATTATAATGTTTATCATGCGTTATTAAGTCAAAAGTTAATAAATAATAGTAATAATAATAAATCATAATATAGTAATCATATAATATATTTTCTTAATAATTCATTATTAATTAAATAATTTGATTTAATATACTATATATATATATATATAAATATATATATTATAATAATAATATTATATATTAATTTGGTTTATTTAAATTTTATTTTTATTTAATTTATTTAGTAATTTAATTATTTATATTCAATAATAACTCGGACAAAATCTCTCGATATAGGTAAATAAGTATAGAAATATTAATTCCTATTCATATTATGAGTACTAGGTTATACAGATAAGACATGTAAAGGGGGTGTTTTATAATAATATTAATCTAGTATAACTAATAACCGAATGGAATTAATAAATTATTATTGAACTTTAGTTATGATAAAAGATTTATTAGAATTATTAAGGTAAGGGTAAAAGTTTAATATCAAAATTATTAGTAAAGTTATCTAATAGATCTAGGGATGTTAGTACAAGCCACGATTGATTATATTAAGATATTAATACTATGGTATTAGTAGTAATAAAAAATATTAGAAAGAGAGACAATTTCTTTATTCAAGAAGGTCAAGAATAGGACAATAAAATAAATTAACCACAGAATAAATTCCAGGAGGATAGAAAAGCAACGGCTAAATGGAGAAGGATACAGGATAATACGGGGAAACCTAGAAAGCTGGAAAAGGTCAAGAAAGGGAGGGGAGGATGGGGAAGGCATGACTAGGAAGAGAGGGCAGGGATCCAACAACTACTGATCCTCCAGCCATCATCTCTATTGAGATTGTTTGGCCTTCTTTCAATTTCAATTGCTTCCCTATATTTATGGTTATGGAACTGCACAACCTTAGTAATAACCTTGGCCTCTTCAATACAAATATGATGCTTGGTCTTTTTCGCATGCTCTGCTAGTGCGGAAGACTTGGTTCTTCCATGCCTTAGGTGAGCTGCATGTTTGTTGATCCTTTGATTCATAGAGCGCCTTGTTTCCCCAATATACGGGGTCCCACAGGAACAAGGAATAATGTAGACACCCTTCATGTCCTTGGGGTCGATAGGATCCTTCACCAATCAGAGGGATTTACAAATGGTGTTGAGGGGCCTAAAGGTTGAGGGAATATTATACTTCTTAAGAATCCGAGCAATCTTGTCCGTGGTTCCCTGGACATATGGAAGATGGACACCTAGGAGGTGCTCTTTAGGTTAATTTTTATAAGTTGTCATTTATCAACTTGATCACACTATTCATTGTAGCCTTGGCTCTAGAAGTAGCTCTTTTGACCTTTATTAACTATGATTCACACTCTAAAAACAAGACTTCTTTATGCGATTCTTGGAGTTTCGGTAGATTAGCAGCCATGCCTTCTTCTGCACCTTGCCAAGGGAGAAATCTTGTGACCTTATCATCTACGTTTTCAAATTCTAACCTAGTGTCAACTGCCTGTTCAATGAGTGATGTAGTGCTGATGCACAATGGGTCAAACAATGATATTTTATGGCAAAGGATATTCAATTTCCAAGATAAGGCTTTAGTTGTTGGAAATACTGAGCGGGGGGGTGAATCAGTATTTCTTTTTCCCACTATTTCTTTACCAGTTAAAACATATATATTCAGAACACAAGATGAACAACAAGAATAAATGCTTTTATTAATATAAACTGTGTAGTAAAATAGATACAATATATAGATGGTTACAATCAGTTTCCAAGCTCCAACTTGGACTTTGGTGAGGCTCCAACCTCTTGAGCACCAACTCTATTTTGCCAAGACACCAATCTTGGACTTAGGAGAACAAACTCCCAAGGATTACAATCCTTCCTATTTCTGAGGCATCAACCCCAAGGACTCCAATCCTACTTACTTTTGAGGCACCAGCCCAAGAACTCCAATCCTTCTCACTTTTGAGGCACCAGCCCCAAGGAATCCAATCCAATCTTTTCAAGACACTTTTGGTAATAATATTCTGCTCTCAGAACTCTTCTCTACTAAGTTATGTCTGTTTACAGCTTCACTGTAGTCTCCATGCTACAACATCAATGACAACCAATCTTCTTATGGAGAAGTCTTTACATCTCTCCATTTTGTCCACACAGAGTATCCAATAGTCTTTGTGCTCTCCGATAATGTCTTCACATAGCTTTAGTCAGTCTACTGTTAACTGCACTAAACTCTGTAAAAAGAACAACTTTCTATTCAAGCTTATGTTCTCATTGTCATAGTGAATGCTTCAGCATGACTGTTTCTCTACTCGCTGTTTCTCCCCTTCCACTAGCTACTGTCCTGTTGGTCCTTCATCCCTCTTTCTGTTCTGCTGCACCCTCTTTCTGTTCTGTTGGACCCTCACACGGCCTCTATTTCCTCCACCGTATTTCAACAACGTTCAACAGCTATAGTAGCCCTCACCAGTGTTCAGCAGCGACTTCATACAACGCTTAACCACCTCTGCTGCATCTGCTACCATACATTCTAGTTCTTCACAACACCAACCACACCAATAGTTCTCTGTTTTTACTGTTTTATACATTCTCATGCCTTTGTCCATTCGTTTCTGCTTACTCAATGACTCTTTGGCTTCCTCCTCACTCGCTTGAGCTTTGGCTTCCTCAACACTCGCTCGACCTTCTCGCTCCCCTCCTCCATTCGCTTTAGCTTCCTCATGTTTACGATGTGCTGAAAATATAATGTCATCGCGGAAAAGGTTGGTGTTTCAGCAACGTCGAAATTGGTGTTTCAGTAATGCCGAAATTGGTGTATCGGTAACTTTTTTACAAGTGTCAGTGTTTGAGTAACGGAGAAATTGGTGTTTCAGCAACTTTTCTACAACTTTTTTCAACAGTGTTCAAGCATGCATACATGGGTTTTACAAGCCTGATAACGTAACTAGATATCTCTATATGAGTTCTGCCCCCGATGGCTCCCGATAACTCTGTCTGCTTCCTCCATGGCTTTGATGGCTCTGTTTTTTGTTAAATGCATGCGTATAAGCTCTCTAATCACTCTGTTTCTATGTTTCATTCGTTTTCTCTTTGTGCTCCTCTTTATTGGCATATATATCTGATATATACATATATGGCTCCTCCAGCTGTTTGCGTCCTCTGTTGTTCCGATAGCTCTATGTGCTGCCTCCCATGGCTC
>APFE031760384.1:44781-89785 GCA_000404065.3 Pinus taeda
ATATATATATATATATCTGTGTGTGTGTGTGTGTGTGTGTGTGGCTCCTCTTGCTTTGATATGCCTCCTTGCTCTGATATGTCTGTTTCCGCATATATATATGATATATATGATATATATATATATATATGGCTCCTCCTGCAACTCCTCTTAGTCCAATGTGGCTCCTCTGGCTTGGCAGTGTCTTTCAAAGACCTCCTTGCATATATGAATGCCTCTCTTGCTCTGATATCCTGTAATATGCTTTGATATGCCTCCTTAGGTAACTCCTCTTTGCTTATGGCTTGGCTATCCTGATGGCCTTACTCCTGTCTCTTCATGAATCTGCTCTGCATCCCCTTGGCTTCATGTCATCCTCTAGCATCCAGAATATTGCCATATTGACATCAATGACAACCTAGGTCAACAATCTCCCCCTTTGTTATTTATGGCAATATTCTTCTTCTCTCCCCCTTTGACATCAATGGCAAAGGAGTGCTCTGGGACTCCCCCTATCAAACTGCTTCTGTTCTTCCTGAATGGTAGATCTTCATGGGTCTGTGACTCCCCCTATCATAGTGCTCTTCTTCTTTTTACTCAAGATAGAAGGATTGATATTTTATCATCAATTTGCACATTATTCCTCTTCACGTCTCAGAACTGCTTTATCATGGCTTCAACAATGCTTAAGGATGCTCTACTTTAATGCTTTCATTTATATTGCAAAGGACCATACACCAAGTGTCCAAGTCCAGGATTTTTATGCTTCAATCCATATTGTTGTCTCCACAGGTAACATTGAGAGGCCTTCATAGTCCGAATCAAGAGAAAATGCCCCTGAGATTGTCTTTCTTGCTATCTTTCTCCAGATCTGAGTTCCTTTGTGTCCCTGTGCTTCCCCTTAAGTTACTGCCATCTAGTATTCAATCATCATTGCATTTGAACAAAAATGTAAGGGGTTGTGCCTTACTGTTGCTATATTTTTTAAGTGATCTGTATCAGCTTAAGTTATGCTTGACTGCACAACATTCTCCTTCCTATGAGCCATCTTTTCCTTGTGTTCTTGTACATATCTATGCAGATTTAGATATCCAATCTGTGACTGTCTTTTAAATACAATTGTTGATCTGCATCTTTTGCAATGCTTCAGCTTGTTATATGTTGCCAGCTGCTCTTACTTCAGACTCCATTCCAGATGTATCTGTTTGTTTGAAGACTGCCTCTATTAGTGTCCAGAATTTATCTGTTCTCACATTTAATTCCTGAGTTAATACATAAACTTCTATGATAACAACACCATGGTTGTTTGCCCTATTTCTTTAACAACAATCCAAAGAATGGTTACAGGATCATATTCTTCAATGGAGTAGCCCTGAGAAATTATCTTTATCAAAGAATGACTGTTAATATAGTTTAGCAAGGATTTCATCAGGACCCTTTCACTAATAGCTTCGGTAATAATGATCAAGAATCACAAGCTCCCCCTAACTATATGCATCATCTCCTTTTGGCAGAGTCTTCTTATAAAATGCTTAGATTGTCAAAATTTAGGCTAATGACATATGTTGTTGGCTGGAGAGCTCAAGGGACTTTCAGACTGTATTTCCTTCCTTCTCCATACTTGTGTAACTTTCTTCTTTTGCATGGTTCTAGCTTGTGTAAGGGCCCATGTTAAGTTGCAATCACATGCCATATGACCAATGTTATGACACTTGAAGCATTCTACATTGTTCATGAATAAGAATTCATGATTTCTTCCTGCAAAATTGTTTCTTGGAGGTTGTCGTAGATTACAACATCTATCTCTATGATATGCTTTACAGTCTTTTTCCATGTGACCAAAGTCTGTACAAGAATAACAATAACCAAAAAATGAACTTTGGTACATGGGAGATGGGGATTTCTTTGATGTACTTCTGAAGCCTTTCTGTCTTGATATCCTTTGATGATAACCATTGCCTCTCACATCTTTGACATCATCTACATTTCTTCTTGGAGCTGGTTTTCTTCTTGAAGCAGGATTTCTTCTATTGTAGCCTTGATTTTTCTCCTTTTCTTTGTTGGAGCTGGGAGCATCACCACTTCTTTCTGGCTTCTTCACATCTCTTTTGTTTAAAGCATTTTCATTCTTATTTTAGGATTCACCTACATATCTGAGACTTGATTTATTAGATGGACATTTGTGATAGCTGAGCATGTCATTCAATGCTTGAGAGCTCTTCAAGATTTTGTTCATCCCTTCAACCTTTGTTCTGAGGAAGACAACCTCTTCTTCCAATCTTTCACACTCATTATTCTTCTGGGCAAGTTGTTTCTTAGTTTCTCCCTTGCTACGAGTAGCTTCATCTGCTTCTATTTTAAGGGAGATGATATTTGACTTCATTTTGAAGATTTCTTCCTTCTTTGCTTGACTGCTCTCCATTTTCTTCTCAGCTCCTTGTGCCTGTTTCCTGGCTTCTTGTAGTTGAGACTTAAGGGAGGAGACCTCTACCTTGTACTGACCAATCTCTTCTTCAAGTTTGTTCAAGCTCTTGTTCCTTTGTTCAAGTTGGCTTGACAATGTGTCTTCCTGCTTCTTTGCTTTATCCAATTGATTTTTCATGGATATGACTTCTTCATGATACTTTCTTTTGCTTTGATGGTATTCCTTCTTAAGCTTGGCAAACTCTTCATCCCTTTCTTGTACTTGAATCTTGATGAGGTCAACTTTCTTCCTTATTTGATCTTGGTCACCAACTGGAGCTATCTTCTTAAGTGCCTCATTTTCCTTTTTCAAATTGTTAATCTCTTCCATGGCAGTCATAAGTTTAGCGAGGAGTTCTTCTACTAAATATTTTTCATTCTCTTCATCTTCTAAGTCTGTTTTAGCCTTGATGTCATCATTCTCATTTTCAGCTTCTATGACGAGTTTAGGATCTCCTTCTTGATTGATGGTCATGGGCAGTGCTCCTTTTGAGTGAAGATCATGAAGTTTGTCCCATATATCATTTACTGATGAATATTTTCCTAGATTTTTCTTTACAAAATCAGGTAGCCCATTCAAGATTGCCTTTGCTTCTTTTGCATCATACTCCTTGGATTCTCTATCCATCTTGCTATCATCAATCATTGATTTCCATATTTCAATCCCTTGAGTCTATAAGAAATTCCTCATTCTTGCTTCCCATATATTAAAGTTCCCATTGAGCCTTGGAGCCTCATCAAATTGATTGTCTTCTATTGTAGTAGTAGAGGGAGACACATCGTTAGGAGGATTGGAGACTTTCTTCCTTGACCTCACCATTTGTGTTCTAAATGTTGACCTTCAAGCTGTTAAGCTTTGAATGAAGGTACCCGCTCTGATACCAATTGTTGGAAATACTGAGAGGGGAGGTGAATCAGTATTTCTTTTTCCCACTATTGTTTTACCAGTTAAAACATATATATTCAGAACACAAGATGAACAACAAGAATAAATGCTTTTATTAATATAAACTGTGCAGTAAAATAGATACAATATATAGATGGTTACAATTAGTGTCCAAGCTCCAACTTAGACTATGGTGAGGCTCCAACGTCTTGAGAAGCAACTCTATTTCACCAAGACACCAATCTTGGACTTAGGAGAACAAACTCCCAAGGATTACAATCATTCCTATTTCTAAGGCATCAACCCCAAGGACTCCAATCCTACTTACTTCTGAGACACCAGCCCAAGAACTCTAATCCTTCTCACTTCTGAGGCACCAACCCCAAGGACTCCAATCCAATCTTGTCAAGACACTTTTGGTAATAATATTTTGCTCTCAGAACTCTTCTCTACTGAGTTCTTTTTGTTTACAACTTCACTGTAGTCTCCATGCTACAACATCAATGAAAACCAATCTTCTTATGGAGAACTCTTTACAACTCTCCATTCTATCCACACAGAATCTCCAATAGTATTTTTGCTCTCTGATAATGTCTTCACATAGATTTAGTCAGTGTATTGTTAGCTACACTAAACTCTGTATAAAGAACAACTTTCTGTTCAAGCTAATGTTCTCATTGTCATAGTGAATGCTTCAGCATGACTGTTTCTCTGCTGGCTGTTTCTCCCCTTTGACTGCCTACTGTCTTGTTGGTCCTTCATCCCTCTTTCTTTTCTGTTTTACCCTCTTTCTGTTCTGTTGGACCCTCACGCGGCCTCTATTTCCTCCAGCGTATTTCAACAATTTTCAACCGTTGTAGCAGCCTTCACCAGCATTCAACAACAACTTCATACAATGCTTAGCCACCTCTGCTGCATCTGCTACCATACATTCTGGTTCTTCACAACACCAGTTCTCTGTTTTTACTGTTTTATACATTCTCATTCCTTTGTCCATTCGCTTCCACTTACTCAATGACTCTTTGGCTTCCTCCTCACTCACTTCAGCTTCGGCTTCCTCAACACTCGCTTGACCTTCTGGCTCCCCTCCTCCATTCGCTTTAGCTTCCTCATGTTTACGATGTGCTGAAAATATAATGTAGTCGCGAAAAAGGTTGGTGTTTCAACAACACCGAAATTGGTGTTTCAACAATGCCGAAATTGGTGTATCGACAACTTTTTTACAAGTGTTGGTGTTTCAGCAACGGAGAAATTGGTGTTTCAACAACTTTTGTCCAACTTTTCTCAACAGTGTTCAAGCATGCATACATGAGTTTTACAAGCCCGATAACGTAACTGGATATATCTATATGAGTTCTGCCTCCGATGGCTCCCGATAACTCTGTCTGCTTCCTCTGTGGCTGTGATGGCTCTGTTTGCTATTAAATGCATGCGTATAAGCTCTTTTATCACTCTGTTTCTATGTTTCCTCCATTTTCTTTGTGTGCTCCTCTTTATTGCCATATATATCTGACATATACATATATGGATCCTCCAACTGTTTGCATCCTCTATTGTTCTGATAGCTCTATGTGCTGCCTCCCATGGCTCTATTCTTCTTTGGCATATATATATATATGTGTGTGTGTGTGTGTGTGTGTGTGTGTGTGTGTGGCTCCTCTGGCTTGGTAGTGTCTTTCAAAGACCTCCTTGCATATATGAATGCCTCTCTTGCTCTGATATCCTGTAATATGCTTTGATATGCCTCCTTAGGTAACTCCTCTTTGCTTATGGCTTGGCTATCCTGATGGCATTGCTCCTGTCTCTTCATGAATCTGCTCTGCAGCCCCTTGGCTTCATGTCATCCTCTAGTATCCAGAATATTGCCATATTGACATCAATGACAACCTAGGTCAAAATTAGTCACTTCCATAGCTTCTTTCCTGAATTCATCAATCTTCAGATAACCTTTGAATTTCTCTACATGTAATTGTAACTTTGCAATTTGTTCTTCTTTCACCTTCTCTTCCTGCTAAAGTACCACTTGAAGCTTGCTGAGTTCTCCAGACAACTTTGTTGTTTCTGGAGAGCTTGCTAATCGATCTTTTGTTTCTCTAGATTTAACTGTTCTTTCAGTTGCTCATTCTGTTGTTTTTGCTCTGCTAACTATTGTTCAAGCTCACCGATTCTCTATTGTTCCACTGTCGTTTGCTCTTCAAGTTGGGTGATCCTTAGATCTTTTTCTTTGATTAGTTGGCTAACTTCGAAGGCCATGTCCATTGTAGCAGCTGTATAGGAACCTGCATATTGAGATAACTTAGATAAATCCTCAGAAGGATTGACTTCTGAGTCTTTCTATACCACATTCATAAGTTCAGCTTGGGGAGTTGAGAATGGTCCTTCGTCAATTTTCCTCTTTTTCCTCTGTCTTTTGACCACAACCCTATGCTTTGGACTGTAAAATACATCCAGGGGTGGTATTTCCTCAACCTTCAAGACAATTTCTGTAGAAGGATTCTTTGGAATTATTTGAATATTATGCTGAGTGTCAACTATGCCGACTGCCCCTTCAATCTAGTAACAGTAGGCTCCTGTGTTGCGGGCGATTTTGGTATAATGATATTTTGAGAGTCATTCTGGTTCTTGATCTATTGATCAAATTGCTCCCATTTCTTGATTAAGTTGGCATCAATATGCACATTGGTATCTAGGAGTTCGCTCATCTTTTCATTTGTTTGCTCCTTTTCGGGAATCTTCTTAGTAGTGTGTTCTTCATTGTGGCTTTCTTACTGCAGCATAGGGGTAGTGTTCAATAATTCCATAGGTATGGTTTGTAACCTCTGTGTCCTGAATTGCATAAACTTATCTATCTCCCTTGCTCCCAATTTGATCCTTCCTACATGTTTTACCTGTGAAAATGACTCAGCCAAAGTGAACAAGTCATCATAGTCCTCTTTCTCATGTTCAAATTTGGCAAGTTTCACGTGAGTGGTAAAGTTGTAAGCCACTTCGTTTGGGTCATATTTTCTCTTAGGGATGACTGCTAACTTTAGAATTTTTATCTTCTGTCCCTCTTTCTCAGCATGTTTGAAATTATGCAATGAGTAAGTACCACAGTGGAGGGGAAATGTAGGCCAAATTTGTTTCTTGCACTCTTTGAGGTTCCTGGACATTCCTGTCTCCTTTATCTGGCAAGCTATTCCTCTTTCCAATAGCCTATCACGAATGTACAATGGGAGAACATGTGGATCTGTAGTGCTGCCAAAAAGTCTGACATAGATGAACTTTCCTTCACCAAACCAACTGTCGATTGATGTTAGGTCAATGCTGGCCTAATCGGATAATAGAGGAGCAGGTTTGTTGAATATGGCCTGATGGACAAGTAAAAAAAAACCATGGCAAATTCTATAAATGATCTTTATAATGGGCCTTCCAAAAATATTTATGATAAATGTGAATAGGAGTTGGGTCTTGAGGAGTCAATTTCCAACCTAAAATGGGGAAGTTAAAATTGAAATAGATGGTATCCATAATGTAGGCACTCATATAGAGTGGGGCTATTATCTGGGTACTTACATACCTATTTCTTCTATAATCAAGGATTTGGTTGGTCATTTTATCTGATAAAATGGTTTCCCAATCCATGATAAAAGAGTTAATTGACGCTTCCATTAAAGGCACCATTTCTATAGAGAATCTAGCTGAATCAGAGGCTCCAAAGAGTCTACATATCATAGCACCAGCATAGCAATAGGGAGATGCTAAAGAGTCCATGGAGTACATAACAGAGGATTCATGCTTATGCTTGTTTAGGAAATGTCTCCATCGCTTGATAGGGTCCGACTCTACCTTGTTCTCCTTGGTGAAAGCTTCTAAAAATTCCTTATTGTAATGTTTCTGGGGGTTCGACAATTGATACATCTTCTCGACATCTTATGCCTTGAATGTCATCAACATCCTTCCATCTACTGTATAGAATGCTCTGTCAGTTATGTTGATACTCTATTACCCATCTCACCAGGTCATTGTATGGTAGCACTTTCGCATGGGCTGCTATTTTGTGAAGGAAGGAGCTGGCTATATCCTTAAGAGTATTTTCCTTCTTCAATTTTGGTTGGATCCTCGGCTACGAGTACATTATATATGCCCTCCCATGAACTCTTTCCAAGGCTTGAATAGGTAGTATCAGCTATCAATACCAATTTTGCTGGTTGATCTTTTGCTATGACGGGAACCTTTACTTTCCGAGATTTCTTAGAGATTTTTGTTGGACTAATGATTTTAGATTCACTTTGCAAAATGAAATAGAAGGACATAATAGTGGAAAATCTTGTTAAGAGCTAAAACACAGCGCACAATACTAACAACAATTAAGCATAATAGATGCTACAGATCTATGATATATTAATCCACCATGGATGAAATGTTTGAAGGATTCAGCCATAACTGCTTCTTAATGATTTCCCCATAACTTTCAACGTGAAAATTTAATGTCGTGATGGTATGTCGCATCGCAAATTTATAGCGGTCCTTTTTAAAATGGGTATTGTGACTTCCTGATCGGTGATTAGCGATAATCGCATATCGCAGATTGGGAGTTACAACTGCCATGTTTAAATGGTTCGTTTTCATGGTTGCGATTGCGATCAGTGGTGAGTTGGCATGGCGAGGCGACATGCTTTAAAATTGATAAATTGTTTAAATTTTCTTTATAATTGACTTATATCTTTAAACCACACATGTTTGTAATACTTCATATTTTAGCTTTATCGAAAGTGGGATATACGATAATGAAATTGTATTAGAAGATTTCAAAGGAGCTTTTGGGATGTGTCTTATGATTTTAGCAATGCGTGATTGCAATCAACTTATCCCATCGGAGGATTTCCATGGAACACTTGGGACGGTTTCTTAAAGAGTAGTGATATGAGATTTTTGATAGAGTTATTGCATCGGCGGATCTCAATGGAACACTTTAAGTCCACCGTTGAGATAAAGGATGTGTGCGATGTGACAATTCACCTTTTATAATTATTTCCTTTAATAAAGCTTTTTTACGATAAGGTTTTATTATGACTCAAATCGAATCGGATTTTATTAAAAGGACTTTCATGGGTGCAAAAATTTTGCAAATTGCTATTGCGATCTAACCTACCCTAAAAGAAAATTTTTATATGACCTATTATAAAAAATTATTTTCAAACGTTTTATTGATTGTATTTATATTCTAAAAGGGACCCATTTCTTATTAAAGTCTTATATGAAAAATCTTGAAATGGGGAGGGTTGTTGTATAGCACAACAATTGGTGATTCACTGGGAGAAATAGTTATCTCTAAAAAAATAATGCAATATCTAAAACTTTCTTAGTTGGAAACAATTGAGGACAAAGAAAACTGTCTAAGAATAGCTAAATAAAAATTAACTCTGAATAAAATAACAATTTCCTGCAATTTCTTTTACAATCCCTTAAAAATAAAAACATTTTTGGTTTCTTCAAGCTTTGATCG
Source organism: Pinus taeda (assembly GCA_000404065.3). Lineage (NCBI taxonomy): Eukaryota > Viridiplantae > Streptophyta > Pinopsida > Pinales > Pinaceae > Pinus > Pinus taeda. Next base: position 53,598 of record APFE031760384.1, read on the forward strand.
GTTGATAAAGATAAAGTAGGGAGCTCCTCCATCTTAGCCTTTAAATTTACTCTTTTGTCACAGGTAATGCCTTTGCTGCCAGCAAACATCTATAGTCTCGACAGGGTTACCTTTTGACCATCAATCATTCATTGTCTCATCCATCTAAGAGTACAACTTTTGAAAGATAAATTCATAAAGATATGTTTACATATATATTTTTTTGATTTTATATTCTTTTAACTTTTTAAGATAAAAAGCCATTGTCCTAGTTTAGGAGCCAGCTTATAACAATGTCATTCACTAGTTGTAATTGAACTGAACAAGTTGGCTCATAATGATACCCCTTGTCTTATGATTATAAGCCATTACCTTGTTTTGAAATGAAGTATTGGTAATGTCAGTTTAATTAGTTCCCTATGATCATGGTAAGCAGGCTCATGATGAGACCTCTTATCTTTTATATCAGGCATATTTTAGAATTACACTCTAGAAAATCATAAACTTAGTGGATGGGGTGGATGACTTTCTCCTTAAAAGTTCATGGATGACATTTTTAGAGTTATGGATGCTAAGCTTGGAAAAGTCTTTACTTTTTATGAATAACCTTTCCCAACTTTATAAAACATAGAATGATTTACAATATTTTCAAGGTTTTGGAAGATTTTACAAATTTTAAAGAGGTTCTCAAGGTTTCAGTTTTTATTCATCTTTCCAAAATTGTAATCATTTCCTTAAAAGTTTCCACCTATTGGAAGCAAGTATTCACAATATTCTCTTAAAGAGCTTTTCAATAGTAAAAGGCCAAGGGAAGACTATTTACAACATTATTTTCTAAAATAAACAAACTTGCATAAATAATATTTACAGGTAAGAAGGGGCTACCTCCTTAAGAAAAGAATTTCTTTAAGATAAGCCCATTCATTGGAAGATAATCTCTCTTTCCTGATAAATCTTGTAGTATGAACTTTGATGAGCCTATCTTTTCAATGATTTGAAATGGTCCAAGCCACATCTTTCGAAATTTGTTATGTTTACCTTTGTCTTCATGTGCTTTGTCCGATTTCAACATTAGATCACCAATTTGTAATGTTTTCGAGCCAGTAGAACTTACATCGAAAGAATATTTAATGATTTGTTGATGTCTAGCATGAGTGATTTTGGCCTTTTCTCTTTCTTCATCTAATTTCAAGATTTGATCAAATCTTAATTGAATAGAGGAAGAAAGATTTTCTTCAATAAATTGTACTAGGGCTAGAGATGGGAGTGCTAAGTTTGAAGGTATTACAACTTATTTTCCATATACTAAGTTAAAAGGAGAAGTACCTATTGAGGCCTTCTGAGTTATGCGATCTTCCCATAATGCAAATATTAAAGATTTATGTCAATTCTTTTGATTTTAATCAACAATTATTTTAATAATCTTAATGAGATTTTTATTAGTTGACTTTGCCGAACCATTACATAGAGGATAGTAATTTGCAGAATATTTTAATTTAAAACCTCTCTTAAGAGCAAATTCAACTATACTACTCCTAGAAAAATAAGATGCATTATCAAAAATAAGGGCATTAGGTACACCAAACTAGGTAATGATGAATTGATCAATGAATTCAATGTTTGCATCAGAATTGGTGATCTTTAATGGAATTGCTTCTACCCACTTTCTGAAGAAGTCCATGGCTATAAGGATGTATCTGTGTTGCTTGGAAGAATGTGGAACAAGCTCTCCTATGATATCAAGCCTCCACTATTCAAATGGTTGCTCAATGTTTATTGGTTGTAAATGAAAGGTTGGTTTTCTTTGTCTCCCATTAGCAGTTTGGCATACCTTGCATTTCCTAACATAATCATGTGCCTCTTTAAACAAAGTGGGCCAATAATATCCAGTGTGTATTATCTTGTGAGTTGTAGTATCTCCTCCAAAATGTCCACTTGCTGGACCATCATGTAATTCCTGCAAAACCTTTTCTGCTTTAGTTTTTTCAAGGTGTCTTAATAAATTGAATCATAATTTCTTCTAAATAACATATCATCAATGATTTGGAAGTGTTTTCCTTTTAAGCTTAAGGCACGTTTGTTTTTGTAACTAAAATCAGGGGGAGCATATCCATTTTTCAAGTAGAAGATCATATTAGCATACTGAGATTCAAAATTTATGATACTTATCTCGTTCACTTGAAGAGTATTATATGAATCTTCATGTTTTGGAATATTAGAAGCTCTTGCTAATAACCTGCAAAAAACTTGTCCTCTAACAATTTTCGTTGGTTTAATATCAATATCATACTCTTGTAAGGTTGTTACCCAGACAACTCTTTTCTCTTCTACTTCCCTTTGAACTAGCAATTGCCTCACTGTAGAGAACGTGACTATTACTTTTCTGTGTTTTTAGGAGAAATGGTCTAAGGTGTTTGATATATTTAAACACAACAAAAGATTGTTTTTCTACTTCCAAATAGTTGAGTTCAACACCCTGCAAATTGGAACTAAAGAAGGATATAGGTGCTTCTACTTGCTGATCATTGATTTGTGTTAAAAGAACAACATAAGATGTTTCGGTGGCCAAAGTATACAAAATAAAATGATTAGAAAAATTGGGAGTATTCAATGCAAGAACATTAATGATTGCCTGTTTGATTGAGTCAAAGGATTATTTTTTGTTACGTCCCCATTTGAAAAATGAATTTTTCTTAATCATTGTTTGTAAAGGTAAGACTATATGAGAATAATTAGGAACAAATATTTTTACAAAATTTATCTGTCCCAAAAATGATTGCATTGATTTCTTGTTATGTGGCAAAGGAATATCAGAATTATCTTTTATCATGTCAGGATCAATATATATGCCATCTTTTTATACAATAAACCCTAAGAGTTTGCCTTCATTAAGAGAAAATAATGATTTCTTAGGATTTAGAGAAATCCCATACCTTTTACATCATTCAAAGATTTGTTTTAAATCATGTAGATGATTGGCCCTTTTCTTGGAAAAGATAGTTATGTCATCTAAGTAAACAACAAATGACCTATTGATCAAACCTTTGAAAGCTATAACCATGGCTCGTTGGAAAGTAGCTCCAACGTTTATCAAACGAAAAGGAATTTTTTGATAAGCATATGTTACCCATGTAGTTTTGAATGCAGTTTTTAGTCTATCATTTGGATGCACCAGTATCTGATTATATCCTGAAAAACCATCAAGAAAGGACATTAACTTTAGACCAGCTACTCATTGAAGTATGTGTTAAATTGTTGGTAATGGGAAATTATCTTTTTGACATGCCTTATTGAGATTTCTAAAATCTATACAAATCCTAATATCACCATTCTTTTTCCTTACAGGTACCAAGTTTGAAACCCATTTAGAATGTCTAACCACGAAAATTATTTTTGCTTTCAGAAGTTTATTTAACTCTGCTTTGATTTGACTTTCCAGATTTGTGTGAATTTTCCTTAACTTTTGTTGTACTAGTTTCTCATCATAAACCATTGGAATTGTGTGTTGAATGATAGAAGTATCATAAGTTCTCAAGTCTTCGTAATTCCAAGAAAAAACAATTTTGTATTTGTTTAATAATCTGATGAAAGAAAATCTTTCTTTTGATGTGAGTTCAAGTCCTAGATTGACATTTTGTGGTTTGGCCTTAGTGCTAAGATTTACTAATTCAAACCTTAAAGTAGAACTTTGAAGTTTTTCATTAGTGACCTTTTTGAATCTATCTTTGATATCATAGAGATCTTCTAGTTTGACCACAAATTTAGGAATAGAATTCTCATTTATATTTGTTTTAGTTGAAGATCATGATCTCTTTCATCGATTATCTGATCATCATAAGATTTTTTAGAAGTCAAGAAATTTAAGATGTCTTCATCATGATTAAATACCCGCCAATTGGTGACATTGTCTGGGACAAATGGCAGAAAAAATAATTCAATTGAAAACCTATCTGGACTATAATCATCGGATGGAAGGAACTTAGAAGCAACATCAGCCAATAAATCAGCTGCTGCATTCTGAGATCTAGGAATAGGAGAAATGTCAAATGCTAGAAAATGAGTTATGAGATCTTGAACAAGGGATTGATAATGTTTGAGATGTCCTAAAAGACAATGGATAGTGTTCCTTACTTGTTTGATGACAATTTGAGACTCACCAAATACTTTCAGATATTGAATATTCAGGCCTATTGCTTTATAGAGCCATTGAATCAAAGCCTCATATTCCATAGCATTATTGGTACACTCAAATTCTAGTCTACATGATAGCATAGTTTTTCCCCTTCTGGACTAACTAAAATACACCCCGCTCCTACACCATCATTGGATTTTCATCGATCAAAATATAAAGACCAAAATAAAGGCTTATCTATAGATTTATTTACAACTTCATCAACAATGTTAACACATCTTGAGGTATCAGTATGAGAGAAATTTTCAATTTGTGATGCGATACTATTAACAGGAAAAGGTGACTGTTGAGAATTAATATTCCCAAAGAATGACTCAGCTGAGCAATTTCCAAGAATGTTATTATTGAAAGCTATATGTTGGTTTTCTTGTTCAAACTCCGTTACTGTATGGGTCATGTGTTTTTCCCGGTATATTTTGATTTGATTTGGTTTCCCTTGATAGGGAAGCCACATATGAGACCAATCAGTGGAAATGTAACCATGGAGTTTCTCAGACCAATCCCTGCTTAGAATTAAACCATAAAACTCATGGATGTCAGCAATCAATATTTCAATTCTTTGAACTACTCTGGAATCAGCCAATAACCTAACAGTAACTGAATTAATCTCTCCTAAAACTTGCACTTTAGTCTGATATAATTGGACAATAAGAACTGTGGATTTATGGGGATCAATGTCTAATTTGGAGAAAACTGAGGTTGGCATTATGTTTGATGAAGACCCTGAATCTATCAGGCAATTATGCAGATTTCTATTATAGATCTCATAATTCAAGAGAAAAGGAGGAGTATGAGAATTAGAGCTATCTCCGATCAAAATAGAATTAGTGGCATCTACTTTATCTGATGGTGGCTTACCTGATCCTTTAGCTGCCTTGGATAATACACTGGCTGGAAGAGGAGAAGAAGGTACCACATTCAATTCTTTTAGTAACAACTTCTATTGATGTTTGAGGTTGCTAAGTTCATGTAAAGAAATATTTTCTCAAGTCTTCTTCATGTCTTCCATGATATTATAATCCATAGAATCAGAAACTATTAATGTTTTAGATGATGATGGAGGATTAGTGGATGATGGTTGATTTTGGGTAGGCACAACTGTAGTTTTCTTCATGGGAGATTTGTCTTTAGTAACAAGGCTTGAATTTTTCTTCTTTGGATTTGTTTGAACAGGCTCTACTACATTTTTACTTCTGGTATTTACCAGGAGAGCTTCTTATTCGCTATCATTATCAGAGTTGGGCAAGATAAAGTCCCACATTCCATGACATTCAACTATTTCATCTTCTTCTGTTTCCTCCAATTATAAACATGTCCTCATCTTCATCATCATCTAGATCTGATTCCGCATTAGATATAGCATTAGGTGGTTTAGGTTCAGTTAACTGGTTTCTTCTAAAATTTCTAAACGGGGTTTTAGTATAAGTTTCAGCTACCTGCTTCTTTATTTCCCCCATTTCACTGGAAATAGTTTTCAAAACCTTTTGTAAACCTTCCATGTCATATGGGTATTTAACTGCTTTCTTTTTCAAATCATCTTTGAAATTACCTTTTTGGATTTTCCTTCTTCAAGAGCGTTTTTCTTTTCCAAAGCAATGATACATTTTTCAACAGCGATCGCTTCCTTCATATTTTCTTCCAATGTGGGTTTGGCAACCCTATCAATGAAGATGGCTATGTTTGAAGATAAGGCATAAATATACCATTCGCTTTGGACTTCTTCACTAGGCTTGGATGTTTTTGGAATTTTATTCAACAGTTTATTAAATTGGGAGTTGAAGTCTTTGATGGGTTCCTTTGATTCGGATTTCAGATTAGAGAGATCATTAATCAAAGTCACTGTGGACCTATCATCTCCAAACTTGGTTAAAAATTACTCCTAAAAAGCATCTCAGTTATTGATGGATCCTGGTGGTAATGAAAAATACCATGATCCAGATGCTTCTAATAGATTTTATGGAAATAGCCTAACAACAACGTTTTCTTCTGTTATCCCATTCAAGTTTGTTGATAACATAAAATTATTTATATGTTCTTTTGCTAATATGCCAATGTTAGGATTAAATTTTGGTAACCATTTTTTACGATGGGCTGGTAATTGACTCAAAGGTGCGGGCATTGTGACAACTCCTGGATTGGTCCATGGCCTTGGTTGAGGTTGTGCCATTGTTGCACTAATGGTAGAAGAAGGTGAGGAGACAATTGAAAATGATTGGGTAGACGATGTTGGAGTACCTGTAACTTTTCAGATTATGATTTGGATTTGTGAAACAGATGGATGACTTATCAATGGCTTGGATGGAATGGATGATGATGAGGAAAGAATCTCATTGTTAGACTCTAAAGGTGTCTTCCTAGCTCTTTTTCGACTTGGCAGAGGAAATTCAGTTGGTGGAATACCAAGATTTTCACTGTGTGCTCTAGTAAGAGGCTGGGATGGAATATATTGCGAAGTCACACTACCTTAGGATAACTCAGACTGTTCTTGGGATATTGAAAACCCTTGGAGTTTATGAATCAACGACTGTACTTCAGGGGGTTCAAGAGAAGAATTTTCAAGTGTGTTTGAGTTCTCAGTAGTGGGTGTTGTATCTTCCTTTTCAGCTTCTCACTTAAAAATAGGAGATTTAGAATGCGAAGGAGAAGTTGGAGAAGATGGTGAGGGAATTTTAATCTTAGAATGGCCTATGGATATGGATTCGCTCGCCATTCACAGTTCATGCCCTCCTTCTAGCGCCAAAAATGTTGATGCCTCTAAAATACTAGCACCAACATTGGGGATAACCATCAAGTTTGGACCTTAGTACAACTCCTTTTCCATTTTGTATGGTGGCTCTGACTCGATATTATGGGGCCAGTTTGCCAATAATGTATGATTTGATGGATGATTGTTTTATAATGTATAATAAAGATGATAAGTGCTTTGACCTATAACTCAAAAATATACAACTATACTTATTTAATCTGGGTAATGTATTAATAATGTGACTTCTGATTATTCCTAATAGATAAATAATCATATAGATGGCTTACTTATCAATAGAAATATGCATTCATATAATGATTACTTTGTTTAATAAATTAAACAAAGTAATTATAAAAACATATCACATTCATAACAATGTATATCACTGAAATATATCTTTAAAGTATAACAATTCTAAATCTTCAGAAATGACATGATAAGGAATTGTTTGAAGAGCATGCATATATCAACAATAGCAAATTTTAAAAAGGAATGCTTCATCACATAAGGAAACAAGACAAAAGAACAATGATAGAAATACCACATGCATTTGAGTCTTCCCAATGTAAATAACAGTCTGATTCCACTTTCTTATTTTAGAAAACTTCCAAGAGATAAAAAAGTGTAGGTCTTGAAAAAGTTTCTTCACAAAAATGTAGAACCTTGATCCACTACTGATAAAAATATATTCAAAATTACAAAAGTGTAACTTCTCAAGTCAATTTTTATACAAATTGAGGACCCTTTCTTAAAAGACATGAAAGGGTTTAAATAATAAAATAAAAACTAATTGTCAATAAAAATCGCTTTGAGTTGTTCAAACTGCAAATATGAAAATTTGGGATTTGATTTATGAAAATAACAAAGTGATAGCCTTTGAACTGATTCATTGTATCTACTTCTCCTCTTGAACTCGCAGCTGACAAATTCAGAGCATTTCCTGAATTTCTGGAGGATGACTCAGCCTGGAATGTAGTTGACTTGTGTATGTGGCATATGAAAGCTTGGGAACCATGTGATTGAAATTGTTGTCAAGGCATTTGGTGGCCATCTACTGGCTATGCGGCTTGACTAGGAAGAACCAAAATGCATCCCAAGTCAAGTTTTGCACTTTGTCGATTTGTTCTTCTCTACTAGCCAAATCTTGTCTGCATTGATTTTCTAGCACTTTTTCTTTTGGGATCTTTCATGGGGAGAAATCGGAGATAAAGTTAGCTCCATATAAGTTTTCATTTATCAACTAAATCACACTGTTCATTTTATCCCTCGCTCTGGAAGTAGCTCTTTCAGCCTTTATTAACTATGATTCCCACTCCGAAAATAAGACTTGCTTATGCGATTCTTGGATTTTAGGTAGATTAGCAGCCATGTCTTCTTCTGTACATTGCCAAGAGAGAAATCTTGTGACCTTATCATCCACATTTCAATGAGTGATGCAGTGATGATGCACAATGGGTCAACCACCGATATTTTATGGCAAAGGATATTCAATTGCCGAGATAAGGCTTTAGTCACTTCCAGGTATTCTTTCTTGAATTCATTAATCTTCAGATAACCTTTGAATTTCTCTACCTATAATTGTAGCTGTACGATTTGTTCTTCTTTTGCCTTCACTTCCTGCTGAAATACCGCTTGAAGCTGGCTAAGTTCTTGAGACAACTTTTGTTGTTTCTGGAAAGCCCTTTGATCGATATTTTGTTTCTCCAGATTTAACTGTTCTTTCAGTTTCTCATTCTGTTATTTTTTCTCTGCTAGCTATTGTTCAAGCTGACCAATTTCCTGATGTTCCACTGTTGTTTTCTCTTCAAGTTGGGTGATCCTTAGATCATTTTCTTTGATGAGTTGGCTAACTTCAGAGGCCTTGCCCATTGCAACGGTTGTATAAGCACTTGCATATTGAGATAACTTAGTAAAATCCATAGAAGGATTGACTTTTGATTCTTTCCATACCACATTCATAAGTTCATCTTGAGGAGTTGAGAATGATCCTTGGTCAATTTTCCTCTTTTTCCTCTGTCTTTTTACCACAAACCTATGCTTTGGACTGTAAAATACATCTAGGGGTGGTATTTCCTCAACCTTCAATACAATTTCTTCGGCAGGATTCTTTGGAATTATTTAATGTTAAGTGTTAACTGTGCCTACCGCCCCTTCAATTGTAATACTAGTAACAATAGGCTCCTATGTTGTAGGAAATTTTAGTATAATGATATTTTGGGAGTCATTTTGGTTCTTGATCTGCTGATCGAATTGCTCCCATTCCTTGATTCAGTTGGCATCAATATGCACATTGGTATCTAGGATCTCACTGGTCTTTTCATTTGTCTGCTCCTTTTTAGGAATCTTCTAAGTAGTGTGTTCTTCATTGTGGCCTTCTTGCTACACCATAAGGGTAGTGTTCAATAAATCCAGAGTTATGGTTTGTAACCTCAATGTCTTGAACTTCATAAACTTATCTACCTCCCTTGCTCCCAATTTGATCCTTGCTAGATGTTTTACCTATGAAAATGACTCAGCCAAAGCAAACAAGTCATCATAGTCATCTTTCTCAAGTTCAAATTTGGCAGGTTTCACCTGAGTGGTAAAATTGTAAGCCACCTCGTTTGGGTCATACTGTCTCTTAGGGATGACTACTAACTTCAATTTTTTTTTATCTTTTGTGCTTCTTTATTGGTATGTTTGAAATCATACAGTGAGTAAGTACCACAGTGGAGGGGAAATGTAGGCCACATTTATTTCTTGGACTCTTTGAGGTTCTTGGACATTCCTATCTCCTTTATCTGGTGAGCTATTTCTCTAGCCAATAGCTTATCGGGAATGTACAATGGGAGAACACGTGGATCTGTAATGCTGCCAAAAACCCTAACATAAGTGAACTTTTCTTCACCGAACTGACTACAGATTGATGTTAGGTCAATGCTGGCCTCATTGGATAACCGAGGAGCAAGTTTGTTGAATATGGCCTAATAGACGGGTAAAACAGAACCATGGCAACTTCTATATATATGATATTTATAATGGGCCTTCCACAAATACTTATGATAAATGTGAATAGGATTTGGGTCTTGAGGAGTCCATTTCCAACCTAGAATGGGGAAGTTAGAATTGAAACAGATGGTATCTATAATGTAGGCTAATATAGAATGGGGGTATTATCCGGGTAATTACATACCCACTTTTTCTATAAACAAGTATTTGGTTGGCCATTTAATCAGATAAAATGGTTGCCCATTCCTTGATAAAAGAGTTAATTGTAGCTTCCATTAAATGCACCATTTCTATGGAGAATCTAGCCGAATCAGAGGCTCCAATGGGTCTACATATCATAGCACCATCATAGCAATAAGGAGATCCTAAAGAGTCCACGGAGTACATACTAGAGGATTCATGCTTATGCTTGTTTGGGAAATGTCTCCATTGCTTGATAAGGTTCGACTCTACCTCATTCTCCTTGGCGAAAGCTTCTAAAAATTCCTTGTTGTAATGTTTCCGGGGGTCCGACAAATGATACATCTTCTTGACATCTTCTTCCTTGAATGTCCCAAACATCCTTCCATCTGTTGTATAGAATGCTCTATAAACTATGTTGATACTCTCTATTACCCATCTCACTAGGTCATTGTATGGTAACACTTTCGCACGGGCTACTATTTTTTTGGAGGAAGGAGCTGGCTAAATCCTTAAGAGTATTTTCTTATTTATCACTTGCATCATCCGTTCCTCCTTCTCCTTCAATTTCGGTTGGATCCTTGGCTTCGAGTATATTATATATGCCTTCCCATGAAGTCTTGACAAGGCCTAAATAGGTAGTATCAGCTATCAGTACCAAATTTGTTGGTTGATCTTTCGCTATGATGGAAACCTTTACTTTTCAAGATTTCTTACACATTTTTGTTGGACTGATGATTTCAGATTTTCTTTGCAAAATGAAACAGAAGGATGTAATAGTGGAAAAACTTGTTAAAAGCTAATACACAACGCACAAGACTAACAACAATTAAGCATAATAGATGCTACAGATCTATGATATATTAAGCCACCACAGATGAAATCCTTGAAGGATTCAACCATAATTGCTTCTTAATGATTTCTCCATAACTTCCAACGTGAAAATTTAATGTCATGATGGTATGTCGCATCGCAAATTTATAACGGTCCTTTTTAGAATGGGTATTCTGACTTCTCGATCGGCGATTAGCGATAACTGCATGTTGCAGATCTTGAGCTACAAGTTCCATGCTTAAATGGTTCCTCTGCATGGTTTCAATTATGATCAGTGGTGAGCTGGCGTGCTTTAAAATTGATAAATCATTTAAATTTTCTTTATAATTGACTTATAACTTTAAACCGCACATGTTCGTAATACTTCATATCTTACCTTTATCAAAAGAGCGATATACGATAATGAAATCACATCAGAAGATTTCAAAGGAGCTTTTGGGATGTGTCTTATGATTTTAGCGATGCGCTATTGCGATCGGCTTATCGCATCAGAGGTTTTCCATGGAACACTTGGGACGGTTTCTCAGGGAGTAGCGATATGCGATTTCCGATAGAGTTATCGCATCGACGGATCCCAATGGAACACTTTAAATCCACCGTTGAGATAAAGGATGTGCATGATGTGACAATTCGCTTTTTATAATTATTTCCTTTAATAAAGCTTTTTTACGATAAGGTTTTATTATGACTCAAATCATATCGGATTTTCTTAAAAAGACTTTCATGGGTGCAAAAGTTTTGCAAATTGCGATTGCGATCTAACCTACTTGAACAAAAAATTTTATATGACTTATTATAAAAATTTATTTTCAAACGTTTTATTGATTTTATTTATATTCTAAAGGGGATCCATTTCTTATTAAAGTCTTATATGAAAAATCTTCAAATGGGGAGGGTTGTTGTATAGCACAACATGTCCTTAGCTTTTCCATTTGGGAGGCATTTCACCAAAAAATCAGTGTCTTCTAATGAGAAAGCTTCTTTCATTGTGATCAGGGTTTCAAAGTTATCCATCACATTTCGAGATTCATAAAGCTTTTTAAGATAAGAATTCTAGTAGTGTAAAGCAATTTATTATTATCTTTAGTTTTCCTAGTTAGAATCTTCCTCCAGAATTTCTTAGGAGATACCTTAGAGAGGTGTAAGAGATTTTCTTGCCTTTTACAAATATACTGCTTTTTTCCTTTTAGTTAGGGCTTTGTATATTTTTATCTTGCCAATTTTAAGAGATTCATCAACAACTTCCTTAATTGCTCTCCTTTGTCATACCATGTGTTGGTTTTGTTATTTCCTTTACTACTTGAAACTTCAATTGAGAACTTGTTAATAGAATATGAGAGAGTTGTAGTAAAATTATATTAGAAAGTAAAACAATAAAACTCATAGACATTGCTTTTCAACTCATACTAAGGTTCATACTAAGGTTTCGATTAAAGAGAAAACATATTTTAAGATATTATTTTTCCTTGTGTGATTGTACTAAACCTAAGAAAGGTTAATTGCTTTAAGACGACAATGAATGTCATGTCAAGTAAAATTTAAACCTGGTAGGCAGTTTTTTTCTATAAATTATTTTGACTCCATATCCAATGCAGTAGTAAGTCTCGGAAAGCACATGGTTGTGATAGAATGAATTATAATGGATTAGTTATATTATAATGAATTAGTTATATTGAAGGTGTATATAAAGTTTGAGGTGTATATAATTGATTAATTATTTTGACGGTGTATATAAAATTTGGTAGTGTATATAAGGATTTTTATTTTTTAAAAGTGCTAACATGTCCAAGCTTTTGTGTACCATTGATTATTATTATTTTTCGTTTAATGTTATTAAAAAATGAATTGAAATATTATTTTAAAATTAATACAGTATTTTTTATTGAATCGAGGCTTCTGTGATCTTATATCGAATTTTTGACATTACGTTTTCAGGGAATAATCACATCAAAATTCATTGTCGGCGCGTTTCGAACCAACAAGTGTGGTTTCATCTTGTCCTCACAAGATGAACCACACTTGTTGGTTTGAAATTGCGTCGGCAAATGAATTTTGATGTGGATTATCGCCAAAAACCTTTGTCAAAAAAAAAAATTATAATATAATATTTATTAAGTAAAATTATTATTTATCACATAAATTAATTTATTATAATTATTTTAAAAATAATATTATTTAAAATGACAGTTTGGTAATACCAAAGTAAAATAAAGAAACTTCTGCGTTATTATAGACTATTTTTAATTTTGAATCATTAAATTATTATTTTTTATTTAAATTCAAAATAATTTAAATCTATATAAAATTATATATTATATATTAAAATATATAATATTATAAAAAACAAAAAAATAAAGATAATGTTAATTATTTAAAAAAATACAAATATTTCCATTAAAAATTAAAAAATATATATAATAATTCTCCATTTAAAAATTAAGAATAATATATAAATAATAATAAAGCATACTAAACTGGAATTGCATATCACACAAATGTTTTCAAAGTTCCAATGAAAATGAAAACATTACTTTTTAAAACATTAATTTCACTCCATCAACCATGCTTATTGTAAGCTTGGCTTTCACTGTAGATGGTCATTGTAAGGTTGGCTTTTACATAGTAAAATATTTAAATTCACAAGCTAATATTTTTTTTAATGTGCAAAGGATATGGTTTTAAATATATCATACAAGAAGAAAGTATTTATGCTCATCTACTCATTAAATAATGCCATGTCATTTTCATTCAACATTTTACTAAAACAAAAATAAAATTAATATGCCAAAGAGATCACTATTTTACCCTACATATCTCCATTACCTCTATTATTCTTATCATTTTTGTCTTTTTTATTTTTCTCTATATATATTATTTCATTTGCAATTACCTTATCTCTTTTCCCTTTTTACTTTATCATTTTCCACTTTCTTAATATATATTATCTAATTTAGAATTTTCTTTTTTCTTTTTCTTTTTACTTAATAATTTTCTAAGTTGTGCAGAAGTATTTCACCACACAAATCTTTTCTTGGAACACTTCTCACACTCTATGTTTATTTACTTATTTTCCAATTTTGGGAACATCACCTTCGCACTGCTAATATTTCTCATATTATTTTTATCCCAAATTCTTTTGGAATATATCCTTATGACACATGTCACCTAGCTACGCATATCCTAAGGTGACACTTGGGAGATATTAGTTGGATAGAGATGACTAGGCAGTGAGGTGGTAATAAAAATTATATTGTGCATAAAATATGTATAGAAACAGTATAAAGAGTCATTTTCTTTATAAATCATTGTAAATTTCTTCCCATAATGTATGTCGGATGAGTAAAATGGATTTATAAACCAAAAGCCCAAGATTTATGTCTATTAAATCATTGGTTGTTGAGTCGCTTAATAGTGGTTGAGTCACAAGCTTCCAAAGCTCATAGCTTGAGTTACTTATGTCTCTTTTGGGAAAATGAGAGCTCATTGGAAAACTAGAACAATGAAGAACATACTTGGAGTGGTTTATGGGGTTAAAATTATACATATTATCTTAGAAAATTTAAAGAATAGTTTTGAGGAAATTCAAGCCTATCAGCAAATTATTTTTGAAAATGATTTATCAAAGGGGAAATATGGAATATTTGAAGCAATATCTAGCTTGGAGGATGAAATATTAACTTCATATTTATGAAGATAGATATTATTGAGTTAAAACAAAGAGGAAATACCTAATCATCAAATAGTTTCAAAGATATATACAATATTATAAAGGGAGAACAACAAAATGAGAAAGTAGTCGTGGGAGAGAATGGATTCATTCCACTTGTAATCATCCTCCAATTTTGACACTATTTTTTTTTTCTTTTGAACCAATTCACTACTCTCTTCTCAATATTCAATTAATCATACTTTATTGAACCATTTTGTGTTTTCTAAAGCCAATCCTTGATTGCATTTTCTCTCTTTCTTCTAGGTACCTTAACCGTTACTATTGGTCCATAATAGCCTATTTCCAATCCCTTAGGAATGATTGAATTTTATTTTTACCATTAAGTAACAAGATTTTTTATTGTGCTTTAGGAAATTAACTTTGCTCTTAGACTTTAGTTCATAAATTATTATTTTGGATACTGCAGAGAGCTTATATCGAGAAACTATTTTATTTCTTATTTTATAACTTTAATTTCCTAATAAGAATCACAAGTGTTGTGAATGTTATCCTATGCTCGTATGATTTCAAATGCATGATAGCACTGTATGGTTCTATGAGTTTATGGACCAATACTTTCTATTTATGTCTATTTGAATTTGCTTCAAATATGTTTCCTCACACATGTTCATGGGACAAAATGTGTATTAAATGAATTTGTGAAAATATAATTTGTTTTGTTATTATTTTATTTTTTCTTTGAATAACACTTGATCCACTCATTGGTGCATGTGTTGAAAATTCTAAATCTTTAATATTAAAGTTATATGGATATCAAAATATGATCAATAGAGGAGTACCACCTTTATCAATATGTAAAGGAAATCTAGAAACAAACCCTAGGAAGTTGACCTTTTTCCTTGACAAGAAAATATATTAACAAAGATGTATATAAATTTTCTATATCCTTTTGGTTAATATGTCAAAGGTTTTATGTATGTCATATTGATTAACAAATTGTTATCATAAAAAATCCATTCATATCCTCTTTTGTTAGATTCCTTTTATTGAAATACTTATCATATTTAATTTCGTTTTTGATACTATCTCATTTTTTTTTTAGATTAAATATCTTTGGATTATCTAAGGACATGATGATGAACCATGAATAAAGATTTATGTTGACTTCATAGATGTTAAAATTGGAAAGGTCACCAAATTGTTTTGATTCGTTCTAAAGAAGATGTGATACTAAAAGGTAAAGTAATATGGTACCTAGTAGGTCTACAAGGGACAATTAGGAAACATAGCCAAGATCTTTAAGGTGCCCCAATTGTTGTTTCTCCTTAATGTCTACAATGACCGTATCGATGATAGTGAAATACATGAGGTTTTGCAGTGATTTACTCATGTGACGAGTTAAAGATACCATGACGGCATTGGAAGGAGATAAAGGTAATATGCAATGGATAGATTGTGTTTGTTTTTGTTATTGTTATGTATAAATATTATTTAAGTTAGGTTACACTATTGATATCTTTTCAAGAATTGAATTCAATGATGAGATCTTTGGTTACAACTACCTAGTGATTTTATTATGACAAAATCTTAATTGAATCATTAATCCACCAACCTACCTCCTATGACGTTGTAGATAACACATGATTATTCTTTGTTCTTCCTGTGTTTCGATTCCTCATCTTAGGAATTACCATTTACTTGTCTTAAAAGTACACTAGGCTATTTGAATTTTTGAGCTAAGTTTTCCACGAATTGCTTAACTATATCGATATCGATAGATCATAATTATTTTTTATTTTTTATTTTTATATTTTTTTTTGTGAATGGATGACTTGCTAATTTGTTCAAAGTCATAAGAGGCTTTCAGAAGTTCCCCCTCTTATCTTATCTATATAGTTTAATGTTAAAAATATTTAGCCAAAGAAATTTGAGAATTCATGAGGCTATAAGAACACACTATGTATGAATACAATAAGAAAAATATGATTGTTTGTAGTCTAATGATGACATTATCATTAGAAGAATAAATAAATGTAATGTTTGAGGGTGACCCCTTAAAGATGGGTAATTATTTTCTTGCATTATGTACTTGCGTATCCTTGTGCTAAATATTTTTTTTGTCAAAAAATTGAATTATCTCCGCCATTTTTGTGATGAAACCTTGACATAACTCAAAATTTCTTCAAAGAAAAAATTGAATTTAACACAATCAATTTTTCCACAATAATTTGGGAAACTTAACTTCAAGAAAATCTTTGTCCTTAGAAGGAAATGTTTTGGAAAAACCATCATTTTATATAAAATTAATGTTGCAAGACCATTCTCATTTTAGCTTTTAGCATAAGAAAACTTTAGTCAATCACTTCCATCCAATAATTCACAACTTGTTTAACTTTCCCATCATGTCTAGGACTTGTTTATGTGATTAAAAGAACTTCCCATCATGGTTGCAACTTATTCATGCTTCTTCAAAGAACTAACTATTATTCTATAACAACCCTCAGAAAAATTCCATGTAAAAATATATAAGATCACGGTTGATGGGAGACATATTCCAAGCTTCACGTTGGGCAAGACATCCTAGGGGGGTACTAATTTGCTTGTTTATGACTAAGGAAATTGGCAAAGGCAATGACTAAGGCTTTGGAAAGGAAAAATGGAATTTTTGGCACATGTATTTATGAAAATAATGGAAATTGGGAGAAAAGGTAGGTGAAAGGACACATGTTTCATGTGAGGAGGAAAATGAAGGAAAATAATGGAAAATGAAGAAAATAGAGGCCCCATTGCTAAGAAGGATTTTGGGGATGAGTTGGCAAGCTTGATCAGTTATGTTTTGAAGCTCTCCTTTGTTCTCTCTCTCTCACTCTTGGACACTTTGTGTTTTCTTGGAGAACTTTGGTATTGGAGCAAGAAAGGAAGACAAGGAAAGAGGAAGCGAAGATCAAGCAGGGAAAGGGAGGATAAAGAAGTTACGACATGATTCATTGCAGGTGTGACCATGTTCTTCAGCTTAGCCTTACCATTTCCTGGTAGCGTTAATGAGATAGGTTCTCATATTTAGTTAATGAGGGATGGCTCGATGGATTTGAAGCTGAGTGGGGTGGATCTCCAAAATGACAAACACATGGCCTAGTGCTCTGAACTGGAATTTGTATCGTGTTAAAGCCATTGGCCTAGCAACCCCTGAACTGGATTGTGGGTTGTGGTAAATCTAGGATTGTGTGCCTCGATGGACCTAAGAATCCTTTCCGGCGAATGGTGGGATATAAGGTAAAACAAAGAGGTCTATTTCTCTCCGTTGGACCTAGTAGTCTTGGGATGGGATGTATGATAAATCCTAAAGAGTATGTTTTGGTGTAGAGCCTAGTTATCCCTAGATTGAACTGTGGATTATGGTAAAGCCTGAGAGACTAGAAGGCACTTAAATTAATCATGATGTAGGTGGAGAACTCTTGTGGCATCCATGCTTTTTTGGTTCTTTTGGTGTGTTCTATGAGTCCGACATTCATGCTTGGAATATGGCACGAGGTTGGATGGCTAAAGATAGACTTGGCTCAGCCAATCTAAAGTCGGGTGGAATGTGGTAGTCCCATCTCCGATTGGTTTATTGCATTCATTAATGAGACATTCATTCCCTTGGTTTTCATGTGTAAATGTACCGATTTATATGTGGATTTTATGAATGATATATTTATGGTATTTCTATTTTTACTCTGCTGGTTATATGTATGTTTTATGGCAACAACTATGTATGGATGTCACCATGTTCTTAATTATAAATTAATTAAGAATATATCTATGACCTAATGGATGGAATGGTAGTTAAATTGATAAGGAAACAATGCTTCATGGCACATCTCAGATAAGTATGAGACCCCTATGCTCATATATGTTATTTACACCTACAGGTTGCATATTTACTAAGTGTTGGATAAAATGTTTGTCATGGTTAGGTTTGTTTAAGTCAAGCCCTTCATCAAGTTTTATGTTAGAGGCTTTGCCTTGGATTAATTTATGTCTTGGAAAGTCTCATCAAGTTATAGGCATTAGTTTGGAGGCTAGCCTGAAAAAAGTGGTTTAAATCTCACAGTCTCTCACATAGAACTTGCTGAAAAACACTGCAGTCTCTCCTTGCAGGCATTGTTGGAGTGACTATATGGTTTTAGTCACATGCATGCCTTTTCGTGGGAGTGAATGTGGGTTTAATTTATTGAAATGCTAGGTTAACTTAGGGGTTGGGCACCTACAGTGGTGGATTAGCTCGTGGGGATCCTGAAGGACCTGAGGGAGGTTTGTAAGGTCTTGTTTTGTCAACTCCATTTTGTTAAGGTTACATAGGAGGTTGAGTCTTATCATAGTGGCCTCTCCTTGCATGTTTACCTAATTGACTGGTTGATTGGGTAGATTTGGGAGGAGGGTGTTACACACTGGTATTAGAGCATGGTTGAACCCTCAGACTAGATGGGTAGTGTGTGTTGGTCATGGATGCTTGTCATTTGCATGTGTTTCTCTTACACTTGCATTTGATGTGTGTGTTGCATTGGATAGTGATTGATCATGATTGTAGTAAGGTTGTCATGAGGAACTTGATGTTGATTTTATGGAATGCATCGTCATTACTATATGAATGGTTACGTATTGTTATATGTTGCTTACATTTTGTTGTATGTCACTTGATTACATCCTTGTATGTTAGGCTTCATTCTTGTATGTTTGATTCCATGTATGAGTCTTGTAGGTTGGTTACAATTATTGATTGCTTATGCTTGACTACGTGTTCATGTGTATGTGTAGTTTATTATGCATTTCTTATGCACGTTGATGGTTGCTTGTGGCAACACGTACAACGGAGTAATGGTTGTTGTCATGCATGAGGTCATGGTTTTTGAATTTGATATGGTCATGCATTGATGACGGGACTCTAGCTAGAAAGAGGTGTATACGGTTTGGTACTCATATGTTGTATGTCTATATGCAATTGCTATGCATGTATGGTCTTGGTTATGGTTATGAATGAATAGTAGGTCAAACCTTACCTTGTGAAGTCATGGTATATAATTTAGGTCATCAAGGTCATATTGGCTATTATGATGCTAATATGTTGGTTGAGAGAGAGCACGAAATGCAAATCATGATAATGAGGTTGCAACATTGGACTTTTGGGTAAGAGAAAATTGTCAAACATGTATTGTATGTTGACATGCAAGTATGTAAGTTAAGCATTTTTATATGCATTAGGGTTATATACATTAGGTTTATGTACATGTCTTTTGATGTTATGGTTATATTCATTATGGATGTTAGTTGATTAGCATAGTTACATGCACATGTGTTAGATAGTCAAGAATGACAGTAACGTGTAGTTGTATGAATTGCTATTGTTGAATTATGTTAGATAACTTGATGATTAGGTTATATGTTGTTGATGAGCATGATATATAGCTTATTGTTGTTATATGCTATTAAATTGATGATTAGGGTTATTTCATTGATATCTTGACGTTGTAGTTTCAATTGGTCATATGCATGATGGTTATGTTCATTGCATTGAAGACCTTGAGGTTATATGTATTGTGTTAACCTAGTTTGACCTATGGAGGTGGTTATTGTTGCGATATTCATGTATGAGCTGACATATTTTTGATATGGTGTCTTACTAATCTATATTGATCATACATATGTGATTTCTATGCATAAATGATGAATGATTATGAGCTTATGATGTGAACATGTTAGTTAGTTATTATTATGGATATAATGATTTATGTTTGAGTTGATATGTTATGAAGTTGTATCATGCTAACCTGGATTGATTGTGCAGACAAGATTGTGTCCCCTGAGATACATTAAGGTATGGGTTCACTTATGTCGTATATTTGGTTCTTGATTGTTTGCTTATGTCATTTATTTGGTGTTTGAATGTTTGGCGTCTATTACACCATCTAGCTGATTCATTTAACATGGTATGTTTGGAAGTTGGTTGAATGTTTGATGAATTTCATAATATGAGTATGTGCTCAAATGATCTTGTTTCAAGATTATTGTACTAACACATATGTGTTGAGAAAGTTGATATGTACTTCGGTGTAAGTAGGTGACAATTGTAGCTTTATGTCTAATGACTATGAGTTGAATATGGATTATTACATGACTGTTAGTCTTGGTAAGGGTTGATTTCAAATTGATAGGTATGATTATCTTGATATTTGGAACATGTGGTTGACATGTGTGAGTAGTTGCAGAAAGCATGTGCAATATTTACATGACAAGGTAATAGTTGATGTGTTTATATAGCTAATAATTGAGTGATGTGATAGCGCATAATAAGACTCAAGTGTAATAAGGTAAAAATATAAAATAAAGGAATTAGGAAATAATTCCTTAGCTATGTTTAGGAAACCTAATTCTAAACGAATGAGTGATTGGCATGCAAGAAATATTCTTAACCTCAATATTATCTAAAATTATATGGATGAATGCTATATTCATGGACATTTACTTGACAAGCGTATTAGCTAGTCTTTAGCTACAGGCGGATTTGACAAAGGATTGGAGTCCCTTGAGAGATGGTGTGGATGTGTTCAGTTGCAAGTTACATGCTTGACACATCAAGATGAAGTAACTAGTGTATTTTCATGTTTATTTATGCACTAATAGTTATGTTTTAATGGAAACATGATGCAGGGAGTTTCATGGCAAGAGAGGTTGCCATGAAATCTCGTAGAAGGATCAGGTCGAGTTTTCCTTGGGAACCATGGGGATTAAGTCATGGTTTCTATTTTTAGTCATGCTATTTTTGTATTTTTCGATTATTGCACTTGATTTATGATTTTCCATGTGTCTGGTGCATAACTATGCCAATTTATTGTGTTGTTGTGTCGTTATTGGTTTTCATGGTTTTCTTCTTGGTTGTTTCTTGGTATTGCCTTTATATTTTGGTTCTTGGGAATTGTTTGGGAAAGAGGAAAGTTAATTGAGCTTTTGGAGAGTTGTATGGTACCCAATAGGTGATGTAAGACTCATATTAAGCTCTATGCATGAGGAAGCATAGCAGAAGGTAAGACTATGACAGTCGGTTGGACTGGTTGGTCTATTGTGGTAAACGAGCAGCAACAGTACAAACATGTGAAAGGTAGCTAGAGAAATTAAACTAAATGGACCTGAGGTGTCAAATTACTTGGCTATGTTGGGAACAATTGTTCTCAATTGTGCATGTTGTGCATGAATAAAGGAAGTTCTCTTAAGCTAGACCTTATGTTATCTAATAATTATGTTATGATCATGATTATGCCGATGTTTATATGTGTATACATATATGTATGTATGTCATTGTCTGATAGAATGATGATTGTTTATGCTAACGATTGTATATGTGTATGTATCTATATATTTGTATCACTGTCCAATAGGGTCATCAGGAATCATTCTCCTGGAGGAATGATTTCTTACATAGGAAAATGACATGAAGAGGTTCTTGGCTATGAGGAATCAAGTGGGAAGAGTAGTCATGACAAATATATGAGGTCTGTGTCATGTGAATATGAATTTATATAGCATTCTTATATTATTCCTATGCTTATGTTATGGTTAGGTTATACCGAGGGATACATTAGCAAAATGAAAGTAGTGTGGTCTATGACATGCTAGGATAAGCATCAATAAGACACTGGAAACAAAGTTTCTTAGTAAGGAAAATATTGTTTTGGATGTGTGGTACTAATGTTGTGCATATGTTGTATATGTTATACATGTTGCATCTATGATGTGTGCACATGTAGTGTTGTGTATATATAGTGTGGGTACATGTTGTTTATGTAGTATTATGTACATAATCGTATAGATAGTGTTGTGTGAAAATTGCATATGGTGTTGTGCACATGATTGGATATACAGTGTTGTGTATAGATGATGCTATGTACATTTTGGATATGCAGTGCTATATATAGTTGGTGTTACATGCATGTTATATGATGTCTACTGACTGGCATCCCTTCATAAATCCCTTGTGGACCTATGAGCTAAGGCCACATTTGCATTAGAAGCACTCATTATTTCTCTTAACCTTAATAAACCCGACTATACAACTTTATCGGAATACAAAGGAATACACAGGAAAACCCGCTCCGAACACATAAACCAAACTTCAAATACATTCCACCGGCATATAAAAATCTCTCAGGTCTGCTAATATGAAGCTTATCAACATTATTCCTTTAATCTCCGCATTACACAGAAACACACGAATTATTGGTTCGTTGCTAAAATTGAATTTAGGATTACAGGGTAAATTGTGAAACAACTGCCTTGATGTGAGAGTTGTTATTAGATATATCATCATAAAGAATCTATTTCTCTTAGATAATATATCTATCTGAAAATCAAATTCATTAGTAATGACATTAGCCCAATCGAAATACAATTATTTTTTTATGTCTCATAAAGCACAAAGAAAATGAATTTCAGAACATTTTTTGTACTTTCTTGGCCCATTACGCAAGCAAATATCCAACATAAATCCCTAAATGACTATCTAAACAAAAAAATATCTAACAGAGAAAGATCAGAATGTTAGGCCCCTATACTACATGGTGTACCACTGTTACAAAAGGTATATATTGCATCTTCATATTTAGAACTGGATCAATTTTTATAGTATGAAGGGCTCTGTTCTCGTAAACAAATTGTTACATGGTCGATTTTCATGGAGGAAATGATAGCACATTATGAGGATAATAAGTGCAACAGCTTCTTTAGAGCAACACCACAACAATTGGAAACAGTAAAAGGGCATTGTTACATAGTGGAAAGTAAAATTAAGGAAATAAGGAAGTCTACCCCTCAAAACTATAAAGATGGAAGTGTTTTTTCTTCTAGCCTTCCAGAACCTACAAGGGTTACACCACAATAATTGGAAGAAAAAAGAGAAAAAGTGCTTTGTTACAATTGTGATAGCAAATGCACTAAAGGTCATAAGTGTGCTGAGAGGAAATTATTTTACATACAGTATGAAGAGGAGGAAGAAAAGGATAAAAAAACATCAAAAGAAGAGGATATACGCTAGGACCCAACCCCAGAGAAAGAAGAAATGAATCAGACCATATCTTGTAAAGCATTGGCAAGAATTACCACTCATCAAACTCTCAAGATAGAAGGACATATCAAGAATAAATGGTCCAAGAAGTGAAAGATCACATCGAGAAAGAAGAAATGAATCCAACCATATCTTGTAATTCATTGGTCAGAATTACCACTCCTCAAACTATCAAGGTAGAAGGGCATATCAAGAAGAAAAATGTTCAAGAAATGAAAGATCACATCAAACATCATGAAATGAATCCGACCATATCTTGTAAAGGATTGGAAGAAATTACCACTCCTAAAACTCTAAAGATAGAAGGACATATCAAGAAGAAAAAGGTTCAAGTAGTGAAATATCACATCGAGCATCAACAACAAGTTCTCCAGCTTTTAAAGGATAATGCCACATGGGTGCAAAATCGAATGAAACAACAAGTAGATCAACATCGTAGGGAAAAATGTTTTGATGTAGGTGATTGGTTATTTTTACTGTTACATATCAAGCAAAATATTTATGAGAAGGAAATGTTGGCAATACTATATGCACTTAAGAAATGGTGACCTTACCTACTGGGAAGACACTTCAAGGTAAAAATGGATCATGATAGTCTTAAATACTTTTTAGAACAACTATTATCTTTAGAAGAACACAAAAAATGGGACACAAATATGTTGGGTTATGACTTTGAAATCATCTACAAAAAAGGGAAGCAAAATGTTGTTGCAGATGCACTCTCAAGAAAGGATGAGGATGTGGAAGCATTGTTTTGTGCTATTTCTATTATCCAACCAGATTGGATAAATGAAGCAATGGATGAATGGAATAAGGACGAAGAAGTGTGGCCACTCATTCAAAAGTTGTAGAAGATCCTTGTTCAAACAATATTTCCAAAATTTGACGAGGAAGGAAAAATCATATTGGAACCTAGAGTAGTCATAGAAACAAGAACCCGATAGCTACGAAATCAATCAATTTCAGAGTATCTCATCATGTGGAAGAACTTACCCATTGAAGATTCCACATGGGAGGACACGAATTTTATACAGAAGCATCAAGAACTACTCAAGCGTTGAGGACAACACTTTTTGAAGGAAAGGGGCATGCTAGGTCCCTATACTACTAGTGTAACCCCTTATTGTTATTAGTACAACCCCCTTATTATATTCTTGTGCCCATGTAGTCCCCATATTGTTATTATTGTGCCCCATAGAAGCCCACTATTGTTATTATTGTGTCCTTACATTATTATTCTTATGTCAGCTCTGATTATATTATGACCCCTTAGACTCCTATATATAGAAAGGAGGTCTTGTCATTTGATCATCCAATAATTATTCATTTGTGTAATGTAAAGGAGGTTGTCCCCTCGAAGAGGCAAGGGAATATAATAAGACTACAAGAATATCACAAGTAATTATCAATATAGGAGAATATTTTTACCTTCTTGATTTTCTAACATGGTTTTAGAGATAAGGTGAAGAAGGAAGGAAAAAGGAAGTTTAAAGGTTAAGGAAGAAGAAACAAAAGAAGTCCATCAAGGAAAGGATCATATAAGAAGAGAATCCTACTATCTATAGAGACTATGTCAACCACAATGAATACAAAAAACAAGCTATAAGGAGCCTCCAAATACAGGGCATGGAAAAATATGATAGATCTTATTCTCACTAAACATAAAGTTTTGGATCTTATTCAAGGAAAAGTTAAGAAAACTACAGATGATGCATGAAAGGATAATTTCAGGTAAAGTGGCATCTTGACCATGAATCTAATAGTAGATGGAGTAAAGAACAATCTAATCCCATACATATCCAATATAGACTCTGCTCAAGAAATGTATGAAGCCTTATCCAAGTTATTTACCATCAAGAACATTGGATAGATAACTAGCCCCAAGAATGAACTAAGGAAAATAAAGATGACAAAAGATAATATTGTGTCGTCATATTTTGTAAATATATCTAGAATAAGAGGTGAAATCCAAGCTATAGATGAATTTGTACCATAAAACGAACTTGTGATTGCTACTCTACTAGGTCTACCAAAATATTGGAGCTCTTTTGCATCAGGAATTAGCAGTTGGAAAGATACTCCAAACGTTTAAAAAATGTGGAATGTATGCAATCAAGAAGAATCTCGCATCTCATTGTAAATAACGAAGATGGAGAAGATAACACTTCTAATGCCTACTCTTCTCATCATAAGAAGAAGGGAACATTCAAGAAATTCAAAGGACCAAAGAAGAAGATTGATCTATCAAAAATTGAGTGCTACAATTGTCATAAGGTAGGACACTACAAAAGTCAATGTTCTGAGAATCCAAGAAATAAGAAGAGAGAAAGAGAACATGTGAATGTTGTCAATGAAGGTCCACCAAAGAAGAAAACATATGAAGAATTCGAAGTCAAAGAATTATCTGCTAAAGTCTCTTAGGGATATTATCCCTTGCATATCCTTTTATTTTAAGTTTTTTAATGTTTTTTCTTTTGTGATTTTAGAGTTTGTAGATCTAATATATCATTTAGAACATTTTGAATTATTTTAAGGATTGTAGGTATCCCTCAAAAGGGTTGGATTCAGAGGGAGGCTCCACAATTTTACCAAAAGATAAGTATCTTGTTCTTTGTTTCCTCTTTTATGTTTGGTTTCCTCCATACATAGAGATTTGTTTGTATTATATGCTAATAACATTTTCTTTATATTTTCATTGGTTAGGAAAGCTTGCAGAATACAAAAGGTTATGCAGGGGACTTCAAAGGAAAGAATTGAATCATGAAAGAAGTTTTGTTGCAAAGGAAGCCCTTTAAGAATTGATGTCCAACAAGGTTTGTTAAAGAACAATTCAATGTATGCCATAAACTACAAGATTTGTTGCAACGTTTTCTTTATACAAAAGGTATGATTATTCTTCTTTTGAGATTTGTTATACATTACTAACATATTTATGTCTAGGGTTTTAAGTCGTAAAGATTATTTTTAGGGTGATTAGAAATTATATTGAACTACCCTCATCATACCATCTCTTGTCATTTGATATTTTATGAAACCCTAACCTTTAGGTTTCACTGTAAAACCCTAACCTCTTAATGCTAAAAGTACGTCAATGTTAATAATTAAACCCTAGTATTATTAGGGTGTGTTGATAAAGACTAGAACATATGATGAAATCCTATTCTTTTGAAGTTTAGGGTTTTGATAATGTTGTGATAAAAACCCTAATCCTTTAGGGATTGTTGTTAATGTCTAGGTTATATAATGAAACCCTAGATTTTTTGGGTTTGGTAAACTAGTGTTTATGATAAAAACCCTTGTAATAACTAAAGTTAGATCGTAGGAATGAAACCCTAGGTGTATAATTGTTCGTATGATCAAAACCCTAGCTTGGTCAAAATTGTTGTATATCTAACTTCGATGTATTGATGTTTTCATCTTGGATTTAACTAGTAGATATTGATATGAGATGCTAGTGCATGATAATAAAATCCTAGATATGTATATGCGAATATGCTAACTTGATTTATTAATAAAATCTAGGGTTTGTAACAAAACCTTAGTAGAATCTGTTCTGAATTCTAGGAAATGATATTGAAGCCCTGGATGTATCGTGCTATCATTGGATTGATATCCTGATTGAGTTGCTTTAAGTTTTGATGATGGAGTCTAGGGTTTGTGACAAAACCCTAGAAAGTTGTTGAAATTTAGAATATGTATAAAATATGTGACCCTTGTTGAATATGAACCTAACTAGGTTTAAGTATTTAATAAAACCTGGATGTTTTGATTCTTCCATTAAAATAACATGATTTTGATATAGTTAACTTCATGTTTCAAGTTATATTTGGTTGCACTTGTTATTAAAGTTTTTGCAGGTACATAATCTTCAAAATGTTGAAGATGTTTGTAATTGAAGATGAGAATGATGAGCATGATGAAGGAAGCTATAAGAATTATGATGATAAAGATGACCTTGATAAATTTAATCAAGCCTTAAAAGGATAAAGTTACTCTGATATTATAAAAAGAAGGAAGTTGTTGATCTCCATAAGTTAAGAGGGAGGCATGTTATGATAGTCATAGTAAATACCCTAAATAAAGAATGAAACAGAAGAATGAATGAAATTACTAACAAATGGATTTGCAAACAAAAGACTTGAAAAGTATTGATGTTGTATTTGGTGCTACTGAATAAATAAAAGAAGAAATATTCTAAAAAGTTGTATATAGATGATTTGATGACGATATAAGGAGCATCATAATGATTAATGATCCATAATTTTGTGTTTACTTGTATATTTATTTGAATTTTTATTGATTGACGAAACGGACGAAGGAGGGGAAGCGACTGAGAATCGACTCCAAGATGGTGTCCCTTTCTTCCCAATCGAATGACGCTATTTGCTCCCAAGTTACATTAAAGCATATGAATCTCTTCATCAATGGAGAATTTGTAGATTCAGTTTTAGGAAAAACGTTCGAGACTTTGGATCCTTGAATAGGGGAAGTGATAGCGAGCGTATCAGAAGCCAGGCAAGAAGATATGGATTTGGCTATAAAAGCCGATTGCGCAGCATTTGATCACGAGCCATGGCCTTGCATGTCCAGCTATCAAAGAGAGTGCATTCTTCACAAGCTCGCGGATCTGGTGTTGCAACACAGTGAGCAGCTTGTAGTTCTTGAAACCTTAGACAATGGGAAGCCATTGGATATGGCTCGGATGATGGATTTACCTTCGTGTATCCAAATGCTACGAAATAATGTTGAATACGCAGCTGCAAAAACCCTCGGCCGAAACGCCTCGGAACACAACCCACAAGCCTCGCCATTAATGCCCTTTCACGCAGTTTGGATAGCCTTTGGACCTAGAGTGCGGCTCGTCCCCTCTCCTAGCTGGACCCAGTACCTTGCAACACCACCTCTGCTAGAGAAGAAGCTCGGATCTGATGCAAACAATGCATGCAACTTGTACGCTGCTTTCACTGGTGCAGCGTGGACAGACGATGTCACCAAGGGCAAGGACTGCAAAAGGATTAACCCCAAGGATAAGAAGCAGGACAGGATGTTAAGGAAACCGGACCTCAAGGATAAGACATGATTTATCAGTGTTGATCAGAGGATGCATGTCACTGCGGATCTACGCTTTAGATGGACATGGTATGGAAAGGGGACAACCGAAAATTCTCAGGAAGGTAAAAAAACCCTCAGACCTATTACTGATCTAATAGATTTGGTACACAGAGGACTGATCCACCCACCGAAAGTTCAGATCTAGGGGCAAATAAGCGTCGAAATAACATCCTATCCCGATCCACAAGTAGAAGGCATGAAAGGCAAGCTGAAAAGCAAGGAGCTAGCGGTCTGGAACAGGACGAATTGGGTAATGGATTGAAGGCTTCTAGTATCTGAAGCAACTCAGACAAAACCAGAACCTGAACCACAGGTAAACTCGCTTCCCTTTCAAACTTCTAGTTAGGAACTGATACAAATCTTTATCAGAACCTTGTTAAGAAGAACGATTTGCAAGTGAATCGGGAAGGGGAGGTTGATAGAAGATATAAAGTATGAAATACAAGCACATACAGGCATACCAGCAAACATGCAAAGCTTGATATTTGCAGGACAAATCTTACAATACCAATACACAGTACAGGACTATGGAATTGTGTCAGACTCAACTATCATCTTAAACACGAGGCTGAGAGGTGGTAGCTTTGGATCTAGCTCAAAGGGCACAAGTTCTTTCAAGGATGCCATCAAAGGGAAGGGGGAAGCCATCAACAAACCAACACCACCTCAAGACCTACCTGGACCCTATATTGTGGAACAAAAAGTGCAGACTCCAGTACTGACAATTGATCTGCCTGAGGTAAATAACTTTTATACTGGTTTTTATACAAAGGTTGTCATATGCAGATTCAATGGCTTCTAGCCCAAAACAGATGCATTACAACAATGGATCTTTTCCACATGGAAAACAAATTGTGACATCCATTTATGCTCCAAAGGTTTTTTTTATTGTCAGTTTCGACACGATCAAGGAAAGGGAATATGTCCTCCATGAGGGTCCATGGTTCTGGGGCAATGCAGGACTCTTCATGATTCCCTGGTTCCCAAGTTTTGATGCCACTACTATGGTGGTTTCCAAAATTCCGGTATGGGTCAGGATACACAACCTCCTGCTACATTTTTGGCTACCCAGAGTCTTTGAAGCAATGGGGAATGCGATAGGAAAATACCTCAAGATAGACATGGAAATAGTTTCAAGAGGCATACATACTTTTGCGAGAATTTGTGTAGAGGTAGACCTTAGTCAAGACTTATCTAACAACATAATTCTGATCCATAACAACAAATAGTGGAAACAATCATTAGATTATGAGAATATGGCATTCAGGTGTCGTGGTTGTTAACAAATAGGTCACCTTCTCAGTCACTGCCCACAAGTCAAAAAAGACACCAGAAGAAATAAGAAGCAATCACAAAAACCAAGAGGCTGGCAACACATAGTGAATCTATATGAAGTAGCAAAGGATGAGGAGGCAACTATCCTGCCACCAGTCCCTGATGATAGCCCAACTGAGGAGGTAGCTACGGAAACCATTCCCAAGACACACAAGGTGCCAGAAACTAAGGAATTTGTAGCACAGGATCTCATGGACTCTTTGCCGGCGAAGATACCAGACATAACAGACACCAGGGGAGCCAAAAGACATCATTCTTTAGACCACTCCAATTCAGACAAGGACAATCCTCACCCTGTGGAGGACACTTCTCTAGTACTTTTTTCGTCCTCACCGACTCAAGGGGAGTGGCAAAAGGTTGAGAAGAAAAAAGGGAGAAAAACATAAATTTTCCCAATTGTACATTAATTTCTACTTTCTGGCTTTTCTTTTGACAGCAGTCTTTTGATCTGCTTTTGCATATGCGATTTAACATCTACAAAATGTAATTTTGTTATTATTAATAAAATTACGATTTTTCTTACGTGCAAAAAAAAAATATTTGAATTTTTATTATTGATTGGGGTTGTGATTATGTAGGATCTCACTCTAAAAAGATTGAATGTTTGTAGGACACTTGGAGTGGTGGATATATATCTGATTTGGTTAAAAAGGAGAGATGAATAATCTTGTGGCAATAAGATGCTTGGGAGGACATCTAGCCAACCTATGTGTTGATGTTTATACCCTGAAGTAGGAAGGGTGGCATTGGTCATGGAGCTCCAACCTTGAATACGCACCTAGACCCTTGGGTTGGTGTTAAAGATTAAAATCATGATGGTACCTAAAGTTGCTAAAGCTTGAGTAAACGTTAGTCCCACCCGATGAGAATACCCTAGTCAGTTATCTAATATGTAGCACTGTGTGCGTTGTAAACTCTTCATAGAGTATATCACTTTGAGATCTTCCATGTACCTCTTTATATATGTAATTATGAATACCTTCCTAGTTAAGAGGAAGTGTTGAAAAATGTAACTAGTTTCGGTCTTCATAATTGTATTTGATTCATGATGTAATTTATTTATCAAAAGAAAGAAAAATAAAATTTATTATAAAATTAACTTATTAAAGCATGGGTTTTATGCTTGGTTCAATGGTTTTTAGTTCAAAACCTCCATTGTAGGATTCTAGGGTTTATGTCAAGAGTCCTAGTCCTTGTCATCATATAAAAGACCCTTCTTGGGCTTCATTTATCAAGAAAGAAATTTATTTTAATGTTAAATATGTTTTTTAGGTATCCTCCACCAAGTCGGCCTCGAGAAGGACAAGTCAACCTCATCAAGGGAATTCGACCTCGCAGATTCACTATATAAAGGCAGCAACTCAACCTCATTTGTAGCGCATTCACAACAAGTTCGATCTACAGTTGTTAGAGGCAAAAAAGGGTGTGAGTTTCAAGGAAGAGGAAGGAAACCCTAGCGAAGGAGAAGTATTTGTCAAGCATAAAAAGTTGAACTTTCTCTCCCTTTATCTCACACGTAGGAAGTTGTCGGGTTGTTGGAAGTGCCAAAATTGTAGTACTGTAGTTGGGTTGAAATTCTAGAGTAGTTGGGCCGAAATTATGGGTTTTTGTTGGGCAATAGTTGTTGGACAAGAAGAAATTATTGAAGTTTGAGAAATCATCTTGGAAGGTCGACTTGGTGGAGGAGAAAGGTATTTTGGTTAGGTCTAAGGTCTTATTCAATCTCAATTTGAATAGTGGAAGAATTTTACTAGGTTTTCCACTAGAGAGGGGTTTTAGCCCTGGCTAAGTACCTACATCTGGTTTCGTTGATTTTCATGTTTTGATTTGATGATTGTTTGATGAAACAAACATAAAAGAAGAATATAAAGACAAGATAACAAGACTACAAGAATATCACAAGTAATTAGCAATATAAGAGAATATTTCTGCCTTGCTAATTTTCTAACAACAAAGACTACTATAATTAATGATGCAAGGAAAATTTTGGCATAAAATGTAAATAGAACGATTCTTGACCTTAAATGTAAACGTCGCTTACCTGGTAACAGAAACATGGCATTGGATACAAAGAATCAGTTGTTACCCACTTATTTGGTGGAATCATAATACACTTTTTTATACGTGCATTTTGATAACCTAATCGAATACCTAATATACTTTGTTATTGATAGGTATTTTGTTATTAAATCAAATCATTAAACCGAATCAAATAGGTGATTGCATATATATGTTTTTCTTGTTATTAAAAATTTAAGCGAACCAACATATCTAATATTAGCCAACATATATGCAGTGTTTATAGAGTAGAATTAATAATATTGAGTTA
The DNA here is from genome assembly GCA_000404065.3 of Pinus taeda. Lineage (NCBI taxonomy): Eukaryota > Viridiplantae > Streptophyta > Pinopsida > Pinales > Pinaceae > Pinus > Pinus taeda. Next base: position 86,057 of record APFE031760384.1, read on the forward strand.
TGTAGTATTTAGTAATATTTGGTTAATCATTTTTAATTTAATATTACTACAAGATAATATTAGGCAATGTATTATTATTACAATATTTGGGTTAAGGGATTTTAATGAGAAAGTTAATTGACACAAAATCATAGGAGAAGGTTTAGAAAATTGGATAATAATAAGTGGTTATGTCAATTTTTAACCAAAATGTAATGAGTGATTATAATGTTAGAATAGAATAAATGTAAGTTAGTAATTAAATATTTTTGAGATATCAGAAATTAAACCAATAAGTTAAAGGTTATTAATAGTATAAGGATTAAAAATGGGGAAATTTTAAATTATAAAGAGCGGGTTTTTTTTAAGATCATAAAAATATTTGGGGAGGGGGTAGGTGAAGAGGAGATTAAGATGACGAGTTTGAATTGATATGAAAAGAGGAGAAATAATGAATAGTGGGTTTCTAAGAGTGACTTAATTTGAAGTTGTCTTCATGATTGAAATTGTTGAGAAATGGCAACAAGACATTCCAGTTTAATTTGTCCTTGAATTAAACTGAGAATTAAAATCGAATTTTATTCTCATAGCAACTTGTAAATAGTTAATTAAGTTTAATTAACTTAATTAGCTTAGGCATTTCGAGTTGGAAGCCTTTCTGAAGTCATGTATATGTTCTCCCTAAGTTTTAGGGGTCCAGGATGAGTTTAATTGTGAGTTGTAATTAGATCGCTCAGTTTATTGAATTATGTTAAGTTAAATTAGTCTCAAATTGTTTGTGGAACTAATAGAGAGTTAACATTCAGTTGGTGCACTATTGAATCCACAAGGGTCACTCTAGTTAACTAAATATTCCCTTATTAGAAACTCATGCATGTCAATTCTGAGAAAGACCTAGTTGATACTAGAGTGCTGGGATAGTGTACTATCAGTTGTGTGATTTACTAAGTTGTTAATATCATGCATGCAATCAGAGAAGGACCTACGTTTGGATTGCATGGTTTTGGAAGCATGAATTCCCTTTAAATACAGGATACTCATCCTAGGAATTACGCAAAAGATTAGGGGCTTGGAGAATCACTGAATAGGTTAAGGATTTGGCTTGATCTAGCTTGTGAGCTGAGAGAGTTGAGCATACTTGTGTGGAATTGTTCTAGTGAGAACAATGTTTGTATCTTCACTCATATTTCTAATATATGCAATACAGATAGTGGGGTTTTGAGTGGTGGCTTTTCCCAGATACATCTTGTGTTATGTGCCATTGATTTATCTTCTTCTTGTTCTTATTGTTTTCATCGATCTATTGGCTTCTGCTGGTTGAAGGTAGAAGTAGAGTCTTGTCTTTTGTTGTAGTACATTGCAGGAGCTTGTGAATCTACAGAAAAATCTACATGGTATCAAAGCTTAAGATAGTATACTAGAGGAGATTTCAAAGTTTTGGGTTTTGAGTTACAGGTGAAATTCGAATTTTCAATACATACTTCAGGATCGGCAGATGGCGTTCTACGGTTTGCGGATCGAGTATACCTTGGAAGGAAGATTGAATTTTATAGCCTGGAAGGACAGAATGGAGGTTATGCTAGAGGATAATGGCTTGAAGAAATTCGTTGATAAAGAAATTCCTAATCCAGTAGTATCGGATACACAAAATTTGGCTGAATGGAAGAAGTGTGTAACATAGGCGAGTCACATAATCCTTGAGGGAGTTCGAGACCACATTGTCTCAAATCTCCATTGAAAGGAAACTCTGTATGCTATGTGGAAAACATTAACCTACTTGTATCAGAACAGTAGTGACTAAAGGAAATTGGCACTGAAGGACAAACTTCGAAAAATAAAAATGGAGAAAGGCGAGACGATTCCAAAATACTTGACCAAGTTCACTCAGTGTCGTCATAAACTTGGAAGTGTTGGAATCATGGTTGTCGAGGATGATATGGTGAGCCTTGCTCTTCTAGGACTCCCAAAGAGTCGGTATAGTTATCAGGACTTTGTCAATGGTTGGGAGAAGCTGCCGGATTGTGAACGAATATGGTTGGATTTGATGCAAGAGGAGATTATGAGGAACACTAGGGATGACTCTTCATCAAAGACTAATGATGAAGAGAACCGTGTCTTAGTGATTAAGGTGAAGAAGGGGAAAGGGAAAGCTTCCCATTCTAAATCAGATTCTTATCATGGAGGTAAGAAGAAAGACATGACGAAAGTTAAGTGTTTTTTGCTGGGTGTGGAGCCTGATTATCTTCTGTATTCAAAGGTTTCAGCTGGATGTATACCCCAGGAAGATTGTACACCCCTCCATGCGGGGGGGCTAATTCCCCCCAGCTGGGGGGTCCGGGGGCCAGCGGTCCCCCAGCGGGGGTTCGGGGCCAGCGCCCTCGAAGCTAAAAATAGATGTAAAATTGTCTTGTAAAAGTCTAGTAATTTCTAGTCAATCTGGGCCATTCATTAGGCAAATGATCTAAAGGTAGAAGTTATGTTTAATTTAGGGTTTTCTGCCCTAGAAGGTAACCCCTCACTATATATGAGGGAATTGTATTGCATCTATGTATATTTGTATTCTGAGTGAGGAAGAGAGAGGAGATTGAGAGCGAAGAGGGTGTTACAATGGATCTGTTATAGGTTGTATCTCTTCAGTTTGCTGGATAATATAATAAAAGAAGGACTAGTTGTTTCTCTGTGGATGTAGCCCAAACTGGGTGAACCACGTATATCTGTGTCTCTCTTGTTTTATGCGTTTTCTGTGTTTATATTTCTACAATAATTTATGTGTTCCATTGCTCTTTAGTATATAATTTTCTAACAACTGGTATCAGAGCCAAAGGTCTATTTGGATGATAAACTCACAGGAGAGAAGGGTTCCTAGTTCGAGTGGGAGCAATGGCGGAAGATGGTAGGTTTAGGGTCAAAAAATTCAACGGCCAAAACTACTAGTTGTGGAAGATGCAGATAGAAGATTTAGCTATATCAGAGAGATATGTACCTACCATTGAGCGGAAAGACAAAGAAACCGACGAGTATGACAGACACAGAATGGGATATTCTTGACAGAAAGGCACTTGGAACAATATGGCTATGCCTAGCGGCGTTAGTAGCATTTAATATTTCAAAGGAAACAAAAACAAAGGGTTTAATGTCAGCATTGGCCAAACTATATAGAAAACCCTCAGCCTCAAATAAGGTATTTCTTATGAAGCGTTTATTTAATATGAAGATGTTAGAAGGTGGATTTGTTGCAGACCATTTAAATGATTTTAATACAGTTACAAGTCAGTTAAGTTCTGTACGGGTAAATTTTGATGACGAAGTTAAGGCTATGTTATTTTTGTGCTCATTGCCAGAAAGTTGGAATGGCTTAATTATGGCCATTAGTAACTTTGTCTCTGGATCTAGTTCTTTAAAGTTTGATGATGTTTTCGGTGCAATCCTTAGCGAGGAAATGCGACGGAAAAGCTCCGGTGAGACATCAGGCAATGCTTTGACTGTAGAGACCAGGGGAAGAAAAATGGAAAGAGGAAAGAGCCCAGGATATCGTAGTAATTCAAGAAAAGGCAGATCCAAGTCCAGATTGAGGATAGTGTGCTAGAAATGCGGGAAGAAAGGACACCTGAAGAAAGATTGCAAGTCTCGAAAGGGAAGAGAAGGAGACGCGCAATAAGAAACTAATCATGAAGTGAATGTAACAGGTGATGTGTTGCAAGATGCTTTGATTCTTTCATTAGAAAATATTATTGATGCCTAGGTGGTAGA
>APFE031760384.1:100600-117650 GCA_000404065.3 Pinus taeda
CCCCGGACCCCATAAAGTGGGGTTACGGGTACCCCTCAAACCCCCTATTAACTATGTGGAAAGAATATAACACAACCCAACACTTTCTTGGCATGGAGGTATGGCAAGGAGATGGGGAGTTGTTTATGTCTCAAGGAAAGTATGCCAATGAGATACTCAGGAGATTTTGAATGGAGAGTAGAAAACCCATGGAGACACCTCTAGTAGATAACTAGACGAAGGAGGATGCTAATTCAATGGAAGCAGTGGAAGGTATTGTTTACAGACAACTTATGGTTTCACTCATGTACTTGGTGAACACGCGACCGAATATTTTCTATGCATTTAACCAGCTTAGTTAAGCGATGGTTAGGCATACCAAGCTATATTGAGATACCTCAGGGGCACTTCTCAGTATAGATTATGGTACATACATATAAAGGGAGTAAATATTCAAGGCTTCACCAATGCATATTGGGCAGGGAGTCCATCCGACCAAAAGAGCACATCAGGGGGGATCTTCAGTATTGGGTCAGTGACAGTTTCTTGGTACAGTCGAAAATAAAGATCGATTGCACTCAGTTCGGCAGAGGCAGAGTACATGGCTACGATTCAGACAACATGTGAGGCCATTTGGATGAGGAAGATCTTGGTTGGCTTGTTTGGTTAGAAAATGGATCCAACTGTGATTTACTATGATAATCAGAGTTGCATCAAATCCTTTGAAAATCTAGTTTTTCATGATTGGTCCAAGCATATTGATATCTGATATCATCATCTCAGAGATTGTGTATTGAGGCGGATCATGTTTTTAGAGTACATTCCCACAGAGGAGTAAGATGTTGACATTTTGAAAAAGGCATTGTCAAGATGTAAATTTGAGTTTCACAGAGACAGGATCAGAGTAGCTAGTAATCCCTTTCTTGTTGAGAGGGAGTGTTGAGAAATGGCAACACAAATTTCCAATTTAATTTGTCCTTGAAATAAACTGAGAATTGAAATCGAATTCTATTCTCAGAGCAACTTGTAAATACTTAATTAAGTTTAATTAACTTAATTAGCTTATAATTTTGAGTTGAAAGTCTTTTTGAAGTCATGTATATGTTCTCCCTAAGTTTTAGGGGTCGAGGATGAGTTTAATTATGAGTTGTAATTAGATCACTCAGTTTACTGAGTTATGTTAAGTTAAATTAGTTCCAAACTATTTGTGGAACTAATAGTGAGTTAATAGTCAGTTGGTGCACTAGTGCATCCACAAGTGTCACTTTAGTTAACTGGAGATTCCCTCATCAGAAAATCATGCATGTCGATTTTTAGAAAGACCCAGTTGATACTAGAGTGTGAGGACAATGTACTATCAGTTGTGTGATTTACTGAGTTGTAAATATCATGCATACAATCAAAGAAGGACCTATGTTTGGATTGTGCAGTTTTGGAAGCATGAATTCCATTTAAATATAGTCTACTCATCCTAGGAATTACGCAAGAGATTAGGGGCTTGGAGAGATGCTAAATAGGCTAAGGATTTGGCTTGAGATAGCTTGTGAGCTAAGAGAGTTGAGCATACTCATGCGGAATTGTTCTAGTGAGAACAAGCTTTATATCTTCACTCATATTTCTGATATATGCAATACAGATAGTGGGGTTTTGAGCAGTGGCTTTCCCCATATACATCTTGTCTTATGTGCCATTGAATTATCTTTCTCTTGTTCTTATTGTTTTCATAGATCTATTGTCTTCCATTGGTTGAAGGTAGAAGTAGATTCTTGTCTTTTACTTTAGTACATTGCAGGAGCTTGTGAATCTATAGGAAATTCTACAAAAATTGTTGGGGTGTTTTTTATTTCAAGAGATTCCTTGATGATGCATGGGGGCTAGAAGGGGGAGGATTAGGACAACAACATTTTGAAACCATCAAAGTGGATAAGGTGTTTGTTATTGTGGGAGTACTCAAAAATGGAAGATTTGGAAATTCTATTTTGTTGGGTGCCAGCTATATATGTTCTTTTAGACAAGCTTTAAAGGATCTTCTTGGCTGGCCAATGTAGGTTTTTCCGTAGGAGCACAAAATTTATTGGGTTTTATTTTTTATTTTTAGGGCTTCCCTAATGATGCGCTTGGGGTAAAAGTGGGATGAAAATATTTTGAAATCAATGAAGTTGATATGTTGTTTGTTATTGTGGGAGTACTCAACAACGACATATTTGGAAATTCTATTGTGTTGGATGTTAGCTATATGTTTTTTTAGACGATCTTTAAATGATCTTCCTAGTTAGAAAATGTAGGTTTTTCCATAGGATCACAGAAATTGATAAATCCCATGACCAAGCAACTAGGGTTTATTAAATTCTATGCTCCCATGGAAAAACCTAAATTGGGCATCTAAGAAGATCCTTTAAATCTTGTCTAAAAGAACATATAGCTAACATCCAACACAATAGAATTTCCAAATATGTCATTGTTGAGTACTCCCACAATACCAAACACCTTATCAACTTTTATGATTTCGAAATCTTTTCGTCCCACTTCTACCCAAGCGCATCAATAGGGAAGCTCTTGAAATTGAAAAACACCCCAACAATTTCAATCGTGAAAACGACTTCAAATTAAGTCTTCTAGAAACTTGACATTCATTATTTCTCCTTTATTCATTTAAATTCAAACTCCTCATCTTAATCCCCTCTTTTTACCCCTTCTTCCCCCACACACTCTTCATAATCTAAAAAACACCCACTCATTATAATCTAAAATTCCCCCTTATATCTTTATAAAGTTAATAACTTTAATCTATTGTCTTTGTTTCCAACATCTCAAACATCTCAAAAATATTTGATTGCTAACTTATACATTTATTATATTCTAACAACATAATCACTCATAACCTTTTCTTTAAAAAATAACATACTACATATTATTATCCAATTATCTAAAGAGATTGTGTCAATTAACTTTATCATTAAGTTCCCTCGACCCAATATAATAATAATGTTGCATTGCTTAGTTTAATTATTGAACCTTGAAAGGTATGAAATAGTTGGTTTACTATCCATAGTCCATATATTGGCCCATTATGATAAGGCTAAAAAAGGAGGATCCATGATAGATGCATCTCAAGGTATCAAGAATTGTGAAATCACTAATTCCCTTAGATTTTTGAGAACCTTTTTTTTTATAATATAATCTACTTTTAAAATATTATTAAAAAATGTATATATAATATTATTATATGATATAATTAATATAGGTTAAGGAATCATTAGATTCTCAATCCAAACATGCACCCACCCAATATCAAATTTATCAATGTATCACGTTTCTATCAAACTACTCAATCTCTTTATATATATAATGTCATCTTACAGTTTATGTTATATTTTACTTAGTTTGTAATATTTATTAATGATTATACATATTAATATTATTAAATTATTTTTAATTATCATAACGTTGATATATATATATTTAATTCTATATATTATATTATTATATATACTATATATATATATATATAATAGTTTAGTATTATATTATAAAAAATTGTAACACTTTAGGTATATATATTTATCCAATTCAATACTTATAATATAACAGATAATTAATATTTCTAGTACTTTAATAAATACATCAAAAAATTGTGTAATGCTTAACATTAAATATTTAATATCTAAATATATAAGTTTTCAATTAAAACAATTAGTTTTATGAATTTTTTAATGATCCTTTTTCTTTTCCTTACTCCAAAATCACTTCATCTCTTTCATTTTTAAGTCTAATTGCTTAAATATGATAATAATCACAATGTTAAATTATATATAGTAATTTCCCTTAAAATTATAAAAATATAATTGTTTTAGTATTATAATTATTAAAGAATTGTAACACATTTATAATATTCATTATTAATACTTGTAATATTATGATAATTATATTTCTAGTACTTCAAATATATCAATGAAATACCTATAATATCTTGACATTAATATTTATATACCTTAAATGCATAAATTTAATATTTATAATGCCTTAGTATTAATACTTATATATAATTTTTTTAATTAAAGCTATTAATTTATGATTTTTTAAAAAATGATTTTTTTTTTCTTACTCCAAAATCAGCATTCTCTCCTTTAAGTCTAAGTTTAATGCTTACCTATAATAATAATCACAAGTTTTACTATAGTAAATTTGTGGAAGAAAAATCAAATGATTAAAAAAATTAAGAAGATTCATAATAATAATGATGTCAGTTCACATAATTAATGTTTACAAATAGAGTCCACAATAAAATTGGAAACATGCAGAGAGTCTATAATAAAATTGGAAACATGGACAGATAAGAGAGTTAGATAAACATGATTATGATGGATAGTTATAGTAAATTTCAATTAATTAAAGTGCAATTTTTTAATTTCACATTTTATTTCATAAAGATGATAACACCTATTATACATATCAAATTTATTTGACCTAGTTTGGAGGGTGATTAAACCATTCCACTTTATCCTGCAACCATCTTTGGATATGTGCCATCAATTCACAATTTAATCCTTGACAAGAAGTTTATTGGGAATCTCAATGTTTATATTCCACTAGCAATACTAATATGGTTGAAAATCTATATAACTATTAAAAATTTTAAGTGATTATGTTTATAAAAAAGTAAATTTTTAACTTTATTTATTTATCTTTTTAAAATTGTAATATTTTATTTTTATTTTTAATTTAAAATGGTAATATTTTAATTTTATTTTTATAATAAAACCTTTTATTTTATAATATTAGTACATGCCTTAGATGTGTATGGTTGACTATAAACATAACTCTTTAATTTTTTTATATGGGATTATGTTTTTAAAAGGTAAAATTTGATTAATTTGTTTATCTTTTAAATATATTATGTTTTAAAAAATAGAATTTAATTAATTTGTTTTTTTTTAAATTGTCATATTTAAAGTAATAATTTTTTCAAAAGAAAATAATATAATTAGAATTTTTGTCAAATAATTAAGTTTTTAAAATAAATAATATATTTTCTAAAAATCTTATTTTCAAATAATTTTTCATAATTTAAATGTTTTCTTTTTATTTCAATACTCCAAATTAATTCTACAAGTTAATAATCCAAAAACTCCATCAATATAATAGAATTATAACTTTATACTTAAATTTATGTCGTAGGTGTCATTTATCATTAAATCAGGCATATAGCCAAGCAATTATAACAACGCAATTGACAATAACACTTTATCAACATTTCGAAACCCATATACAAAGTAATTCACAATAACACTTTATCGAACTTTCGAAACACATATACAAATGACACGACCTTAGAGATAGCATATATCTCTGAAATATCATAAACACAATAAAGGAAAAAGCAGACATATCACGAGATCATAAGGAGCAAAGGAATTTTGTTGAAAGTTGAAAAGACATGTGGAGGGCATTATTTCCACGTCTTTGATAATACAACCTGTAAATTTATTTGTATATAGAAGTAGTTGGTTCACAGATCATGAAAACTCCAAAATCAACATTCTCTCCTAGCGACAAAGAGTTATTCAATGACCTCGAGGAGAAAGATCTCAAGATGCATATCGAGATGGGTGACGACAGGAAGTATAGTGTTACTGGATTGGGCATGATTACTTTTCAGAGGGAGCATGGGGCTCCACTCACCTTGAAGAATGTTATGTATGTGTTTGGGTTGAAGAAGAACTTGGTATTCGTTTCCATGCTTGAGGATAGAGACTATGATGTGATTTTCTCAATAGGAAAGGCGTTCCTTCGACACATAGTCCTGGGTCAAGTAAATAAGATAGGGATTCGGGCAAAGAATCCCTATAAGCTGGAGGTAGATGAGTGTGCTACTTTGAGTACAAAAGTAGAAAGGGTGCAGAGTCGATACGTTGGTGAGTTGTGGCGCAGGTGATTAGGCCACTTGCATCATGGGGCTTTGAAGATATTGCAGCAGATCTCTACTAGTCTTCCCAAAGGTATGCTTAAGAAAGTTGATACATGCGAGGGATGTACTTTGGGAAAATACACCAAGTCTTCCTTTCACGACAAAGATAGTCAAGCAGAGGCTATTCTAGAGCGAGTCCATTCAGAATGTCTGTGGACCATTCTCAACAGCATCCACGACCAAACACATGCCTTATGTTATATTTGTTGATGACTTTTCTCGAAAATGTTGGATATTTTTCCTTCAGAAAAAGGATCAAACTTTCACAAAGTTTGTGAGTTTAAAGAATTGGTGGAGAAAGAGTTGGGAAAGAAGGTTAAAGCTCTATGGAGTGATAATGATGGTGACTATGCCTTAAATGAGTTTAAGAACTTTTGTGCAGTAGAAGGGATTAAATGGGAGTTGACGACATCCCATAACCCTCAGCAGAATGGGGTGACCGAGAGGAAGAACAGAAGCATAGTAGGGGCAACGAGGGCGATGTTGCATGATCAGGGCCTACCACTACACTTGTGGGTGGAGGCATGCAACATAACGATTTATGTTCAGAATTGTAGCCCACATCAGATACTTGAGATGAAGACACCAGAGGAGGCTTATTCCGGTAAGAGGCCAGATGTTGGTCACTTCAATATTTTTGGGTCATTGGTATATTGCCATGTCACCAAAGATGCGCAGAAGAATCTTGAGACGACAACAAAGTTGGGGATATTTGTGGGGTACACCGATACACCTCACAACAATCGAGTGTACTTGCTGACCAGCAAGATGATAGTGGTTCACAGGGATGTCAGATTCGAAGAGGAGAAGGCCATGCGAGTTTCCCTTGAGAGGGAGCTTGAGCTACATGCAGATGAGGAGCTTTTAGCTCCTAAGGTTGAGGAGCCTTAGATTGATGTGGAGTAGCCACATGCAGAGGATTTGGGAGTGGGGACACCCACTCAGGCAGAGTCTTCTAGAGAGGGAAAAAAACACACCATAGAGGTTGATAAATTGTTGGATGATGCACGAGAGAATGTCGAAGCACCCACTTTTGAGTGCAAGCAGAGTAGGTCACCTGAGAGGTACACGACATACATGTCTCTTATGGGCGAATGTGTTGTGACGAAGTCATCTTCCTTTAAGGAAGCAGTGCAGTAGCCGATTTGGGTTGATGCCATGGTGGAGGAGTATGATTGCATAGTTCATAACAGTGTTTGGGATGTGCTCCTGAGATAGGAGGACAAGTCATTGGTGAGCTCCCGTTGGCTTGACAAGGTAAAACAAACTATAAATGGCAGTGTGAAGAAGCATAAGGCTAGATTTTTGGCCCATGGATTTTCACAAGTAGAGGGGATTGACTATGATGAGATCCTTACTCATGTTGCAAGGTACTCATCGATCAAATATATATTAGCACTATCAGCGCAGATGGGTTGGAAGATACATTAGATGAATGTAAAGACATCCTTCCTTAATGGCATGATTGAGGAAGAGGTGTACATAGAGCAGCCTGAAGGTTTTAAGACCTTTGACTGTGAGTCGCATATGTGCTGGCTCAAGAGAGCGTTGTATGGGCTAAAGAAAGAACCCAGTGCTTGGCACACCAGGATAAATAGTTACTTCACTGGGTTGGACTTCACAAAGAGTGAAGTGGATTCGAACCTGTACCACATAGTGGTGGAAGATAAGATGTTTATCATTGTACTTTATGTTGATGATATCATACTGACAGTTGATAATCAGCTAATCAAATCTTATGAGGACCTTGCAAGATAGTTTGAGATGAAGGACATGGGGCTCATGCATTTATTTCTTGACATGGAGGTATGGCAGGGAGATGGGGAGTTGTTTGTGTCTCAAGGAAAGTATGCCAACAAGATACTCAGGAGATTTTGCATGGAGAGTAGAAAACCCATGGAGACTCCTCTATTAGGTAACTGGAGGAAGGAGGATGCTATTTCTGGGGAAGTAGTGGAAGGTATTGTTTATAGGTAGCTTGTGGGTTCACTCATGTACTTCGTGAACACACGACCAGATATTTGCTATGCATTTAACCAGCTTAGTCAAGAGATGGTTAGGCCTACCAAGTTGTATTGGAAGGCAAAAAATCATGTGTTGAGATACCTCAGGGGCACCTCTCAGTATAGATTATGGTACATACATGTTGGGCACGGGATCCCCCAACAGAAGTTTTGGGGCTAAAAGCCTAGATTTTGGTCAAAATATGTAAATCCAATGTAAAGACTCCGCATTTTGGGGGCGCGGAGCGTGAAGTTTGTACATGAGTCATAGGGTTGTTTGCCCTTAATTTTGTAATGTAATGTCGACTTTAGAGATCTACCCATGGTCCACGGACCATGGGAGTGTATAAATAGGGTGAGGCTCTAAGTTGTAAGAAGAAGTAAGTAATAGAAAGAGAATGAGGAAGAATTGAGTCTTGTCTAAGTGTAGAGTCGAGTCTTTGGGTCATAGAGTAGGAGAAGCCTCTACAGCTAAGTGCGCAGAGACCTAGTAGTCTGCAGTTGAGTGCGGGGATCCTTGCAGCTCAGTGTGCAGGGCAGGTTGAGTCTATAACTGATTGAAGCATTAATAAAGAGAATTTTTATACCATTCCTGTGTATTTATTTACTGTTTTCTACATTGAACATATTGGGTATAAATTACATTTTTGTTGTTTATATGATGTGTGAACATATATGATTGTGTTGATTAAGTAAATATGAGATAAAGTATACGTTTACGTGAAGTTAACTAACATATGTAAGAGGGAAAGTAAGATACGCAGTGTAATTTAGGGAAATAGCGTAGATTGCTGCCATAGCAACGCGAAAGCACCTCAGCCCCTAGTGAGGGCTACGCAAAGGAAGTTATAACAGATCGCGAAGATATCGTCGGTCAGGATAGTGCACGAAGTGACCTATGCGATGGTATTCATAGTTGGACTAAATTAACCCGTATTCATAGTTGGACTAAATTAACCCCTCAGACATATCCAAGGTGCAAAAACTTGGTTCAAGCATCCCCCCATATTGCTTCGGGTGAGACTTCAGTCCGTGCACCGTGGGGTGATGCCGAAAGGGCCAGTAGTGTAGGGATTTGTTTAGCTAATTAACTCTGAACCTGGGTCAAGCCCCATCAAGCCAATAAATGGTTTCATTCCCAGGACTAGAATCTGCATAGAGATGTCTGATGTTATATCATTGGAATCCAACTAAGAAGGAAAATGAAGGTTGGTTGGACAGGAGGATTCATGAGTTCGTGGCACAGGAGAACAGGAATTTGCAACTAACAAAAGAGGAGTGGTTAGATTTCTACCTGTACACAGAAATCCACAATATTTTTTTTCGCATCTTTCCCTACTGAGTTGTATGAGTGGATTGTGAAGCTAGCTGATAGCCAAGGAAGGTGGAAGCTCGATGGTCCTATTGTGTGGACCCTAGAGTTGGTGTGCAGATTGGAAGCATCAGAGGATAAGATCGCGCACATTGTTGATCACTGGCTCGATCAGATTATAGGAGGATTCATTATTGAGTTCGTGGTAGATACTTCAGTCAGCTATAGCAAGGCAAAACAACGCTTTCTCAAAGAACCACGAAGTAAGTACGTAAAGTCTCTGAATATTTGGATTAAAATGCTATTGTGTGAAAAGAGGGTTATGCAATTACCTTGATTTTCGAAGCTACGCGAAGCGGAAAAACCTACAAAAACAAAGGAAGTAAGGGACCAGAGAATAGCCCTTTGATTTCACCTCCGCGAGGGTATGCGGAAGAGGTCGTGAAGGTCTCTCCGCAAAGTGCGATCCATTTGATAAGACAGAGGATTCCGCGCATACCACCCCCACCCACACCACCACCAGATTCACCACCTTCACATCCATCTTCACCCGTCCCACCTCCGCCACCACCGCGATTCAATATGGCAAGCACGATAAAGTTGCCTGTGTTCAAGGGAGTAGGAAATGAGGATCCATACCAGTTTTGGTTCGTGATAAGAGCCGTATGGGAATCACAGGGAGTTACAGATGATAATATAAATAAAACGACGTTGGTCAGTGCTCTACAAGATCGTGCGCTGACTTAGTATATTAAGAATTCCTATGACAATCCGAATGCAGGAATTGCAGATATCCAAATTGTGCTAAATAAGGAATTTAGTAGGTTGAAGTCAGAGGCACATTCGATCATTGGGTTCAAAGAAATCACGATGCTACTAGGCGAAACTCTTTGGGAGTTGGATCAGAGGTTGAAGTGTACGATTCACGAAGCTAATATGAATATGATGGATGGACAACATCGCGAATGGTTTGTAGCATCACTAGCACTGCATTTAAGGAGCGCGCTATCGCAACAAAAGTTAACAACTCAGGCAAAGGCCTTAGAGATCATGATGAGGTTGCATGAGACCCCAATACAGGATCCTAACTTGGGAGTTTAGCAGATCCACACACAGTTGAAAAACTTATGCCTTGAGATGCAGAGTTTGAAACAAGACTGGATAGCTCGCCTAGAAGTGCGCGAAGAGGTGTGGTGCATAAAATGCAAGGGTTAGAGTCATGATAAGGACCATTGCCCGGTGTTCGCAAATTACCTCGCGGGAGGAGGACCTATTCCATTAAGACTGGAGGCACAAGCAAGACCTAGTGCAGTGCCTACTTTGTGGTGCATGATTTTTCAAATAGGAGGAAAACACGCTACGGACAACTGCCATTTGTTACAAAAGTATACGCAAAATTCGCAGCAATTGTTCTGTCTTTTGTAGGTTAGTGGGACATGATGAGCGCACTTGTAGAAGCTATGAGTTAATGATGGATAGAACTCCCACCTATAGAGTTCAGGCTGAAACGCAGCCCATAGACTAGAATGCAGGAGTGGCGCGAACAGGATTTCAAGGGCATGGATGAGGCCGAGGTGGAGGAGGACCTGGAAGAGATCGCGGACAGCTGATATGCTACAATTGCGGAGGGCCAGGACATTATGCCTGCAATTGTACAAGCCCAACGCGTCCATCATGTCTATATTGTACTTTGTTCTATCATGAGACGGAAGATTGTCCTACACTGATAGCTACCCCCGACTCAGAACCTGCAGATGATGAGGTCTTAGCTACGCGAGGAAGATCCAAATGTGAACATTGTGCTCTGAAGTGGAATCGCGATGGGAGATGTATAAGGCAAACAGTCCGAAGATAGTACTTGGGTTCACAAAGCTCCGGCAAAAGAAGCAGAGTTTGATTTGGAGCATGCTAAGGAAACCTTCATAGAAGCTAAGAAGAGCTTCACTGATGCCTCCACTTCAGAAAGCAAAGATAGACCGGAGCCGAAGATGGACACATCTATGCTTACGACGTTCTTGGAAACATGCATGAAGCTACTGCGTGACAATAAAGTTGTAAAAGGATTACAGGAACTCATTAACAGATGCGCTAGGACCGCGCCAGGAGAACTGCGCGTAGTCCAAAAGATTGGAAAGCATAAGACAAGGATAGGAAGAGAAATGAGGTTAACCGCGCAAATTGGAGAATATGAGATGGACCAAGTAATTCTGGATTTAGGATCCGATGTGAATGTTCTGCTAAAATAGACATGGGAGCGCATGGGGAGGCCTACGCTGCAATGGTCTCCTATTCAACTGTGAATGGCGAACCAACAGAAAATAATACCCATGGGGCGATTGTAGGGAATCACTGTGGATATTGAGGGAGCGAGCATGCTAGTAGACTTTGAAGTCACAGATATTGTTAACGACAATAATCCCTACCCTGCGCTCTTAGGAATTGATTGGGCCACTAACATGAATGAGGTGATTAATCTGAAGAAGCGCAAGATGATTTTTGAAAAGAAGTCACTATGCGTAGTTATACCTTTGGACCCTGCTAAAGAATCACGCTATACAGAGCCAGTGCGTGACTATGAAAGTGACAATGATTTGGAATGCATCTATAAGATAACAGCGTGAAACCAAAATTGGGTAAATCTCACTGCAGACAGACAGATCTCATGGGAGCGCGAAAGCTCCTATACGTCGGATTCTGATGAGGAGATAGAGCAATAGTAGAACCAGTTACACGAGGTAACCACATTGAACTGTAATATGATGACAAGATTGCTACGTTGCGTATCGACTAAAGTGAGGTATATGCATACTTATGATGGGTTAAGTGAGGTAGATACTTTCCTAGATAAGTTTGAAAGGGAGGTGTCGAAAAAGCAACATTTCTAGGCCTTGAATTGGGTATTGCACGTTACGCCCGTGAGGTGGTGGGGTACACACAAAGGGAGCTTTGAGGACTGACGCGAATGCAGGAGAATGATGTGCACATGGTTTGGGAAGCCTAGAGTGCGATTGATAGATAACTACAATGGGAAGGATAATCTGCACTCACATCTAGCCAGGTGGATGCCGACATATGGAAAACAACCTACACGGATGTGCATGAACTTCGCGCTGAGAGGTATGGTCAATAAGCGTGTGTTGGGGGAACAAATGTGCAGTTGGCTCTTCACGTTGAATAGATAGTATGTGGGAAGAATAATCACGTAGAACGTTATCCATGCGGAAGCATCTCACATGGTGTGCAACGCATTGAACAAGGTATGCAACGCGCAATGAAGTGGTTGGGACTTGTGCATACTTGGATAGGCGTATTTTCAGTTGGTTGATAGAGTAGAGGCCGTAATACCTATGGAGTCTATCTTGTCTAGTCTACACATAGTGGCACTCGCAGAGGCAACAGACCACGGAGCCCTGGAAAAAGGGTTCGCGCCATTGGAAGAGCTCGAAGACAAACGATTAGGACTCGATGAGGAGATCCAGCAGGGTGATCTTAGGCTCCAAGAACTCATGAATGAAAGAGTTCGGTTGAGGGACAAAAGCGCCATGATGAAAGCGAAAGTCAAGAAGCTTAAGGAAGGAATAAAGAAGGACTTTCTTGATAGAGCGACCATAGTGATAAAGCAGGAGGAGCTCAATTACATTGACAGACTTGGGGACCACTGCCAAGAGTTTCTCAGTTTGTTGCACGGGATGGGACCGTATGTTATTAAGGAAATCGCAGAGGGCAGCGTAGTACAGTTGGAGAAGTTAAATAGCGAACTCTTCCCAGGGAAAGTAAATGGCAGTCGTGTGAAGCTCTACACGGGTGGCTTGGCCAGCTGAATAGCTGACAGAGGCACAATCTTAGTGCTCTAGACAGCTGAAAAGAGGTGCAGGACTATAAAAAGGTTCGAGGAAGTAGTTCAGCTACAACAGTCTCTGAACAATGCATCTAGGAGGTACAGTAGGCAGCTGTTCAGTATGCTGCCGATCTTGCAGCAGTCTAGGCAGAGTTTGGAGGTCTCTGTGCGAAGATCTTCACACCAACAGAGTGACTCGAGGGCAAGTCACAATGTTTGTGTTGGGGGCTTGTTGGGCATGGGATCACCCAAGGGAAGTTTTGGGGCTAAAAGCCTAGATTTTAGTCAAAAGATGTAAATCCGATGTAAAGACTTCGGATTTTGTGGGCGCGGAGCGCGAAGTTTGTACATGAGTCATAGGGTTGTCTGCCCTTAATTTTGTAATGTAATGTCAGCTTTAGAGATCTACCCATGGTCCCCGGACCATGGGAGTGTATAAATAGAGTGAGGCTCTAAGGTGTAAGAAGAAGTAAGTAATAGAAAGAGAATGAGGGAGAATTGAGTCTTGTCTAAGTTTAGAGTCAAGTCTTTGGGTCGTAGAGTAGGAGAAGCCTCTACAGCTGAGCGCGCAGAGGCCTAGTAGTCCGCAGCTGAGTGCGCGGACCCTTGCAGCTGAGTGCGCAAGGTAGGTTGAGTCTATAACCGATTGAAGCATTAATAAAGAGAAGTTTTATACCATTCCTGTGTATTTATTTATTGTTTTCTCCATTGAATGTATTGGGTATAAACTACATTTCCTCTGTTTATATGATGTGTGAACATATATGATTGTGTTGATTAAGTAAATATGAGATAAAGTATCTGTTTACGTGAAGTTAACTAACATCTGTAGGAGGGTAAGTAATATATGCAGTTTAATTTGGGGAAATAGCGCAGATCTCTAAGATAGCAACGCGAAAGCACCTCAGCCCCTGGTGAGGGCTGCGTGAGGCGGTTATAACAGATCGCGAAGGTATCGCCGGTCAGGATAGTGCGCGAAGTAACTTGCGATAAGGTATTTAGAATTGGACTAAATCGACCCCTCAGACATCTCCAGGGTGTGGAAACTTGGTTCGAGCATCCCCCCATACAGCTTTGGGTGAGACTTTAGTCTGCGCACCGCGGGCTGATGCCGAAAGGGCCAGTAGTGTAGGGATTTGTTTGCCTAATTAACTCCGAACCTGGGCAAGCCCCATCAAGCCAACAATATAGACAAAGGGAGTGTTCAAGGCTTCACCAATGTAGATTGGGCAGGGATTCCATCTAACCGGAAGAGTACATCAGGAGGGATCTTCAGTATTGGGTCAACAACAGTTTCTTGGTACAACAAGAAACATAGATCGGTTGCACTCAGTTCGGTAGTGGCAGAGTACATGGCTGCGATTCAGGCAACATGTGAGGCCATCTGGATGAGGAAGATCTTTGTTGGCTTGTTTGGTCAGTAGATGGATCTAACTATGATTTACTATGATAATTAGAGTTGCATCAAACTCTCTGAAAATCTAGTTTTTCATGATTGGTCCAAGTATATTGATATCCAATATCACAATCTCAGAGATTATGTATTGAGGCGAATCATGTTGTTAGAGTGCATTCCCACAGAGGAGTAAGATGCTGACATTTTGAAAAAGGCATTGTCAAGATCTAATTTCACAGAGATAGGATCGGAGTAGTTGATAATCCCTGTCTTGTTGAGAGGGAGTGTTGAGAAATGGAAACACAAAATTCCAATTTAATTTTTCCTTGAATTAAACTGAGAATTGAAATTGAATTCTATTCTCATATCAACTTGTAAATAGTTAATTAAGTTTAATTAACTTAATTAGCTTAGGAATTTTGAGTTGAAAGTCTTTCTGAAGTCATGTATATGTTCTCCCTAAGTTTTAGGGGCCGAGGATGAGTTTAATTGTGAGTTGTAATTAGATCACTCAGTTTACTGAGTTATGTTAAGTTAAATTAGTTCCAAATTGTTTGTGGAACTAATAGAGAGTTAATAGTCAGTTGGTGCACCAGTGCATCCACAAGTGTCACTCTAGTTAACTGAATATTCCCTCATTAAAAACTCTTGCATGTCGATTCTGAGAAAGTCCCAAATGATACTAGAGTGCAGGGACAATGTACTATCAATTTTTTGATTTACTAAGTTGTAAATATCATGCATGCAATCAGAGAAGGACTAATGTTTGGATTATGCAGTTTTGGAAGCATGAATTCCCTTTCAATACGGTCTACTCATCCTAGGAATTACGCAAGATATTAGGGGCCTGGAGAGCTGCTAAATAGGCTAAGGATTTGGCTAAGAGAGTTGAGCGTACTTGTGAGGAATTGTTCTAGTGAGAACAAGCTTTATATCTTCACTCATATTTATGATATATGCAACACATATAGTGGGTTTTTGAGCAGTGGCTTTCCTGAGATACATCTTATGTTATGTGCCATTGATTTATATTTCTCTTGTTCTTATTGTTTTCATCGATCTATTGTCTTCCACTGGTTGAAGGTTGAAGTAGATTCTTGTCTTTTACTTTAGTACATTGCAGGAGCTTGTGAATCTACAGGAAATTCTATAGAAATTGTTGGGGCGTTCTTTTATTTCAAGAGATTCCTTGTTGATGCATAGGGGCTAGAAGGGGGAGGACGAGGACAACAACATTTTGAAATCATCAAAGTTGATAAGGTGTTTGTTATTGTGGGAGTACTAAAAAATGAAATATTTGGAAATTTTATTTTGTTGGATGTGAGCTATATGTGTTCTTTTAGACGAGCTTTAAAGGATCTTCTTGGCTGGCCAATGTAGGTTTTTTTGTAGGAGCACAAAATTTATTGGGGTGTTTTTTTATTTTGAGGGCTTCCCTAATGATGCACTTGGGGTAGAAGTGGGATGAAAACATTTTGAAATAAATGAAGTTGATATGATGTTTGCTATTGTGGGAGTACTCAACAAGGGCATATTTGGAAATTCTATTATGTTGGATGTTAGTTGTATGTTATTTTAGACGAGCTTTAAAGGATACTGCTAGTTAGAAAACATAGGTTTTTCCGTAGGAACACATAAATTGATAAACCACAGGACCAAACACATAAATTGATAAACCACAGGACCAAGCAACTGGGGTTTATTAAATTCTATGCTCCCACAGAAAAACCTACATTGGGCATCTAAGAAGATCCTTTAAATCTTGTCTAAAAGAACATATAGCTAACATCCAACACAATAGAATTTCCAAATATGTCATTGTTGAGTACTCCCACAATACCAAACACCTTATCAACTTTTATGATTTCAAAATCTTTTCGTCCCACTTCTACCGAAGCGCATCAACAAAGAATCTCTTGAAATTGAAAAACACCCCAACAATTTCAATCATGAAAGCGACTTCAAATTAAGTCTTCTAGAAACCTGTCATTCATTATTTCTCCTTTATTCATTTCAATTCAAACTCCTCATCTTAATCCCCTCTTTTTACCCCTTCTTCCCCCACACACGCTTCATAATCTAAAAAACAACCACTCATTATAATCTAAAATTCCCCCTTATATCTTTATAATGTTAATAACCTTTAATATATTGGCTTTGTTTCCAACATCTCAAAAATATTTGATTGCTAACTTATACACTTATTATATTCTAACAACATAATCACTCATAACCTTTTCGTTAAAAAATAACATACCACTTATTATTATCCAATTATTTAAAGAGATTGTGTCAATTAACTTTAGCATTAAGTTCCCTCAACCCAATATTATAATAATGTCACATAGCTAGCCTCCCTGTCGCTTCATTTAATTATTGAACCTTGAAATGTATGAAATAGTTGGTTTAGTACCCATAGTCCATATATTGACCTATTATTATAAGACTAAAAAAGTAAGATCCATGATATATGCATCTCAAGTTATCAAGAATTGTGAAATTACTAATTCCCTTAGATATTTGAAAAAAAAAAAATTATTTTTTTATAATATGA
>APFE031760384.1:124814-153184 GCA_000404065.3 Pinus taeda
TGAAATAAAATAATAATTAATAAAAATCATTTGTCGGTTTTTTTATGAAATTAGGTTTTTGGCTTATTTGGCTTATTTATACTCAGGTCGATAGGCTCTCTTCTCTCAATAATCTTGCATTCATTTCTATATTCTATCTCATTAGTCCTGATGATGGACCCCCTTTGGGGTTTGAAACATCGGCAGAATGAACAAGAAACTGTGGATAATCCGGATCATGACACTGCAAAAAACTTCCACATAAGCTTAAAATCTAACATAAATTTAATATTTATAATGCCTTAGTATTAATAGTTATATATAATTTTTTTAAGTAAAACTATTAATTTATTATTTTTTTTAAAATGAATCTCTTTTTTTTTTTTTTCTTACTCCAAAATCAACATTCTCTCCTATAATAATAACACAAGTTTTACTATAGTAAATTCCTAGACCTAAAATCAAATGATTAAGAAAATTAAGAAGACTCATAATAATAATGATGTCAGTTCACATAATTAATGTTTGTGAATAGAATCCACAATAAAATTGGAAAAATGGGCAGATAAGAGAGTTAGATAAACATGATCGTGATGGATTGCTATAGTAAATTTCAATTGATTAAAGTGCAATTTTTTAATTTCACATTTTCCTTCATAAAGATGATAACACCTATTATGCATATCAAATTTATTTGGCCTAGTTTGGAGGGTGATTAAAACCATTCCACTTTATCGTGAAACCATCTTTGGATATGTGTCATCAATTCTGATGCTGGAGCATCTAGCTCACTATGACCCGGTGAAGTCTCTGCCAGGTTGGAAGGTTTTTGATTATCTGGATTGTTTTTTTTATTTTAGTACATGAGGTCATAAGGTAGGATTTTTAATTTGTTTTATTTCTGAGTTGTTATGTTAAGTCAAGGTTAAATGGACAGTTAGAATTATTATGGTCCAAACAATAATAAAACAGTGATTAGGAAGTAATCTGTCAACTTAGAAGGGAAAAGACAAAACTGTCTAAATAAATCTTGTAATGTCAACCGAATTTTGGTTATCAACCATGTCATGACTATCCAACTAAAATCCATGACAGTTTCAATTAACTGTAATCAACTGTAATAAAAAATGTATAAGAGCAGAAATGTAAAACAAAAGTAAGGTTCGGCAATTTCATATTGGAAGAAATAAAAAGAAACAGAGACAGATATTTTTCTGATAGTGTCCATCTGCATTCATTGCCTAACTCCTGTAGCACTATAAATTTCATTTATCGAATTAATAAAGAGTTGTATTAACAAACTGAGCAACCACGGGAGGTCGTGACCCTTCAGTGTTCTCGTCTAACAAACAAATCATTTCAAGTTCAGACCAATGTCCGTATACAGAGTGGAGGACCAGCGAATGGAGCGACAGTCCGAGGACTGAAAAACCATCAACAACTGAAAGAAACAGGAAATAGAGCGCGAAAGAACAAACCATAACAGAGGTATTTCACCAAACGATTTTCTATAATTTATACAAGTTGAACAGTAATGACAAAACCGTAACATCCTTGCTGCTGACCGAGACATATACATACATATTATATTCTTTGATATATTAAAGACAAGTGCCATTTCTGGAGTGGAAAAACCCTAGTCTAGGGTTTGGGAACAGTAACCCATAACCTTTTCAAACAAACAGTCATTATAAGCAGACCGAAATCCAGCCTTCAAAAGGGACGTTAACCACAGACAAAAAGCAACGAACGACATCTATCAACTCTACAGAAACCCCAGAACCTTAACAGTACATTCACAGATTGAAGAGCTAGAGCCTACCGGCAAGGTTCGCCACCTTGGAGAAGTTGAAACCCAGAAGAACCCGCATACCCAAGTCGAGTCGCAGACCTATACACATAAACGAGCATTATCATTATACATGCATATCAAAAGAACTGGAGCCGAAACCCGCGCATAAACAAAAGGGTTTTCATACCTTACCTGAGTAAGCGGACCAGGGCTTGAGGAGAAGAGTCGTTGCCAAGAAAACCGACAGAGTTGAGACAGAAGGAATGTCGCTGGTTAGTGTCAATACAACGAAGAGGCCGATTTGAAACAAGAAAGGGTTCAATACCTGTTCAGGGTCGTGGAAAACCACCGAGTTGCTACCTGAATGAAAGCCACCGAGAGTTGACATCATTTATACACAGAGCAGTAACCAGAGACAACAAAAATACCAGCACAAGTGACCAAACGAAGGCAAAAGCAGAGGAATAATAGCAAGGAGAAGTTACCAGACGGGACCAAATTTCACAACCATACCAAAGCAAAACAGCAGGACGAGACAAGAAACCTTACGAGGCGAGAAGGAGTTGAGCGAGCACACCAGAACCAGAATATCATCTAACCACCAGAGAAAGCCTTCAACGAGCTTACAACCAAGTTGGACAGGTCGATATACATCCACAAACATACCCGGAGGCGAACCAAGAATCGCCATACTCACCAGAACAGGGATTACACAGAACAGTCCTCAAACCATCGCAACAACCTCACCGGTGGACATAACAGTCTCGAATGACTGAGAAGCAAAGTGTTTTGGCCAAAGAACAGGTCGAGGAACCAGGCCCAAGGTGAGTGGGTATAAAATAAATGCAGCATTAACTCGTTCCATCGCCCAAAACAAATATCAACGGACCAACTTGCATGCAAACAATAAAAACATTCCCAACAGCTAAGACGTCATAATGGCCAACGAGCGAACGTAACTTTCGAACACATGGAGTCGCGGGCCAGTGTGGCTGGGCTACATCAGAGTGGTATCAGAGCGATTTTTTATGTTAGTAGGAGGAATAGAGAGAGGAAGGCGAGGTCATGGCAGAGGTGCTCGACGATTAGCAGAGGAAGGATTGAGAGAGGAGATCAGAATTTTTGCTGCCTGTTTGGAGGCAGTAGAGGCAGGTAGACGAAGAGATCCAGAAATGGGCGATGCTAGTGAAGAGGAAGTTGAAGTAGCAGCATATGGACTAGAAGGTGAATCCGCAGAAGTGAGATTGCTGAGATATGTTTTAGTAGCAAGTAGTAAACCCAAGCCAGAACTCCCGACATATGACGACAACCTGTCTATCGAAGTTTTATTGGATTGGATTAGCAAGATGGATAAGTACTTTGAGTGTGAGGAAGTCAGTGAAGACTGCAGAGTCAAATTCGTTGCGACGAAATTGAAGGGACACGCAGCCCTATGGTGGGATAGTGTCCAGAACGAGAGGAAGAGATTGAACAAGGCGCCGATTAAAACCTGGTCAAGAATGGTGGCCAAGTTAAAGGGCAGATTTCTACCGAGGGGCTATCAGATTGCATTGCACAGGCAGGTGCAGAATATGAGACAGAAAGGAGTGATGGTAAATGAGTACAAGGAGGAGTTCTATCGAGTGAATTTGCGGGCTGGATATATAGAGGATACAGCAGAAAGAACAACCAAGTATGTTAATGGGCTAAGGTTGGATATTTTGGATGAAATCATTATTTTATCTCCGAACAACACTGAGGAAGCGTATTAGAGTGCGATAAAGGCTGAGGAGAAAATTAGCAGAAGGCAGAATGCCCGGAGAGGACGAGGAGCTAGCAGAGGGAAAGGCCAGTCCTATGGCAGGGGCCTAACTGCTAATAGCAATTAGGAAGCTAGCAGTTCTAAAACTTCTGGATCAGCAGATAGAGGTGACAGCGTGAGAGGCGATAGGTCATCCCAGCAAAGCAGGGGAAATGGCCGAGGTAGAGGGGCTAGTTATCAGTGTTATAGGTGTCACAAATGGGGGCACCGCTCATTTGAATGTCCAGAAGCAGATCCAGCTGGACAGCGGGGTGCGTATGTGGCATAGCCAGAGGAAGTAGTAGCACCTCCTCAAGAAGCAGAGAATGCTCCAGAGACAGGAGAAGCTTTGGTGTTGCACAAGGTGTTGCTAAAACCAGTCAAGGAGGTCACCGAACAGACGCAGCAGAAGGCTTTGTGCAGGACGATTTGTAAGTCGCGAGGTAAGTGTTGTAAGTTAATTATTGACAGCGGTAGCACTGATAATTTAGTGTCCACAGGTATGGTGGAAAAATTGGAGTTGAAACGCTTGAAGCATCCCAATCCTTACAGAGTTTCGTGGTTGCAAAAAGGCCATCAGTTGCTGGTGGATGAAGAGAGCGAGGTCGAGTTTCAGATAGGCAGATATAAGGACAAAGTTGTTTGTGACATCATGCCGATGGATGTATGTCACATACTGCTGGGCAGGCCTTGGCAATATGATAGGAAGGTGGTACATGATGGATTGACGAACTATTACAAATTCGTGAAGGATGGAATCAAGCATACGCTTGTACCCATCAAAGAAGAAGGGTACACAGAGACTAGTGAGCCAAGAACATTGTTGGTCAGTGGAAAACAGTTTTTAAAACAGGTTGAGGACAGTAAGATAGGTTATGCGGTTGTAAAGAAAGGAAGGACAGTATTGCTGCATACAGAGGTATTAGATTTACCTATAGAGACCCAGCAAATGTTGGAGGAGTTCACAAACATAGTTGTAGATGACTTGCTAGACAAGTTACCCCCCAAAAGGAGCATAAGTCATCACATTGACTTCATACGCAGAGCCAATTTGCTGAACAAAATGGCATACCGAATGAGCCCCAAGGACAATGAAGAAATTAGGAAGCAGGTGCAAGAGCTGTTGGACAACGGATTGATAAGGGAGAGCTTGAGCCCTTGTGCTATTCCAATGGTCCTCGCTCCCAAGAAGGGAGGAGAATGGCAGATGTGCACCGACTCAAGGGCCATCAATAAAATCACCATTTGGTACAGGTTTCCATTGCTGCGAATGGATGATATGATGGACTGTTTAGGCGGGGCAGCTTATTTCTCTAAGATAGACTTGAAAAGTGGGTACCATCAGATTCAGATACGAGAGGGGGACGAATGGAAGACAACCTTTAAGATGAATGAGGGGCTGTACGAATGGCTGGTCATGCCATTTGGGCTGAGCAATGCACCCAGTATGTTCATGAGGTTAATGAATGAGATGTTGAAGGAGTATATCGGAAAATTTGTAATTGTATACCTGGACGACATCCTGATTTTCAGCAGGACAAGGGTAGAAACCTTCAACATGTGCGTAAGGTGCTGGAGAAATTACAGCAAAATAAACTGCTAATAAACCTGAAGAAACGTACTTTTCTACAAAAGGAATTGATTTATTTGGGGTTTGTAATAGCAGAGAATGAATTGAAGATGGATCCGGAAAAGGTGGCAGCGATAGTGAATTGGCCATCTCCGAAAAATTTGTTTGAGGTACGTAGCTTTCACAGATTAGCATGTTTCTACAGAAAATTCATAAAGAATTTCAACAAAATTTGTGCGCCAATTCTAGATACCATCAAAAAGGCCAGCCAACCTTTTCGATGGATAGAGGCAGCAGAGAGAAGCTTCCAGTTTTTGAAGAAGATTACTAAGAGGCCAATCCTGAGATTACCTGATTTCAAGAAGTTATTTCAGGTTCGTTGTGATGCCAACGGGACAACAATTGGAGCTGTACTCAGTCAGGAGGATAAGCCTGTAGCATTCTTCAGCGAGAAGCTGAACGAGAGTAGACAGAAATACTCATTGTATGATAAGGAGTTTTATGTTGTTATACAGGCATTAAAACACTGGAGGCATTATCTATTGGGAAATGAATTCGTGTTGTTCTCAGATAATTCTGCACTACAGTATGTAATGCAGCAGCACAAGCTAAACCACAAACACACCAAATGGGTGGAGTATTTGCAGAGTTTCAATTTCGTATTGAAACATATTAGCGAGCAAGCAAACAAGGTAGCGGATGCGCTAAGTAGGAAAGCTCTACTTCTGCAGGAAAGCACTGTGCAGGTGTTGGGTTTTGAGCACTTACAGGACTTATACCAGACGGATACAGATTTTAGGGAGGCCTATGAGGCATGTCAAAACCCTTTAGTGAGAGATAACAGTCCTTGGTTGGACTACAATCTACAGGAAAAGTTGTTGTTTAAGGGAGGACAGCTGTGCATACTTGACTGCTCGATGAGGGAGAATATTATTCGTGAGAAGCATAGTGGAGGTTTGGTTGGACATTTCGGCATGGATAAGACCCTCGATCATCTTAATCATTTTTATTTTTGGCCGAAGATGCGGAGAGATGTACAACAATTTGTGGCCAGATGCAAAGTGTGCCAGTTAGCAAAGGGTCACAGTCAAAACACAGGACTGTATACATCGTTACCTGTTCCAAGCAGACCATGGGACTAAGTTAGTTTGGACTTTGTCTTAGGTCTACTGAAGACGCAGTGGGGATACGACTCGGTAATGGTAGTGGTGGATAGATTCTCGAAAATGGCGCATTTTATACCTTGCAGGAAAACCAGTGATGCCACCCACGTGGGCCACTTGTCTTTCCATGAGATTGTCAGGTTACAAGAATTTCCTAAATCTATCCTTTCGGACAGGGATGTGAAGTTCACGGGACACTTTTGGCGTACCTTATGGAAAAAAATGGACAGAAAGCTAAGCTACAATTCTGCATATCACCCGCAAATCGACAGGCAAACAGAAGTTGTAAACAGGAGTCTGGGAAACCTAATATGAAGCTTGGTCATGGAGAATTTGTGGATGTGGGATTGAGCGCTAGCACAGGCAGAGTTCACTTACAACGACTCGCCTAACCGCAGCACAAGTTTCAGTCCATTTCAGATCTTGTACGGCATGCATCCTCTTGGAGTGCATGAACTGCGGGACCTTGGATTGCAGGAAAGGCGAAGCGCAGATGGAGAAGATTTCACTAACGCGATGAGAGACTTTCATGAACAGGTGAAAATGAAATTACAGGAAAACAGCTTAAAGTACAAACAGCACGCGATTTAAAGAGAAGGGAAGTACAGTTTGAAGTGGGGGACGAAGTCCTCACACATTTACGCAGAGAACGATTCCCCAAGGTTACATACAATAAATTGAAGCATAAGAAGATAGGGCCTTGCAAATTTCTTCGGAAGTTTTCGGAAAATGCCTGCGAAATACAGCTGCCACCCGGAATAAGCATTTCACCTATCTTTAACGTAGCAGACCTGTTCCCTTACACGGCTGACCCAGAGGAAAAGGAAGAAGATGGAACCACGCGACCTACACGGAGTACCCAGGAAGACGGAGAAACTTGGAAGAGACAGATGCCTTACGTTCAACCTCCCGAGATCAAAAGCATCCTCGAAACTCAGGTGGTTAAACGAACTCGGCGGAAGGAATATATGCAGTACCTGGTCAAGTGGAAGAACCGTCCAATTGAGGACAGTTCATGGCTTGATGCCAGGCAAATTGAACAGACAGGAACTTCAGTCGAGAAGCTCATGGGTCGGAGCCATGATCTCTTTTTTCCTCGGGAGCTTGATGCAGGAGCATCTAGCTCACCATGACCGGGTGAAGTCTCTGCCAGGTTGGAAGGTTGTTGATTATCTGGATTGTTTTTTTTATTTTATTACATGAGGTCATAAGGTAGGATTTTTAATTTGTTTTATTTCTGAGTTGTTATGTTAAATCAAGTTTAAATGGACAGTTAGAATTATTATGGTCCAAATAATAATAAAACAGTAATTAGGAAGTAATCTATCAACTTAGAAGGGAAAAGACAAAACTGTCTAAATAAATCTTGTAATGTCAACCGAACTGTGGTTATCAACCATGTCATGACTATCCAACTGAAATCCATGACAGTTTCAATTAACTATAATCAACTGTAATAAAAAATGTATAAGAGCAGAAATGTAAAACAAAAGTAAGGTTCAACAATTTCATATTGGAAGAAATAAAAAGAAACAGAGACAAATATTTTTCTGATAGTGTCCATCTGCATTCATTGCCTAACTCCTGTAGCACTGTAAATTTCATTTATCGAATTAATAAAGAGTTGTATTAACAAACTGTGGGTGACCACAGGAGGTCGTGACCCTTCAGTGTTCTTGTCTAACAAACAAATCATTTCAAGTTCAGACCAATGTCCATATACAGAGTGGAGGACCAGCGAATGGAGCGACAGTCTGAGGACTAAAAAACCATCAACAACTGAAAGCAACAGGAAACAGAGTGCGAAAGAACAAACCATAACAAAGGTATTTCACCAAACGATTTTCTATAATTTATACAAGTTGAACAGTAATGACAAAACCGTAACATCCTTGTTTTTGACCGAGACATATACATACATATTATATTCTTTGATATATTAAAGACAAGTGCCATGTCCGGAGTGGACAAACCCTAGTCTAGGGTTTGGTAACAGTAACCCATAACCTTTTCAAACAAACAGTCATTATAACCAGACCGGAATTTAGCCTTCGAAAGGGACGTTAACCACAGACAAAAAGAAATGAGCGAAAACTATCAACTCTACAGAAACCCCAGAACCTTAACAGTACATTCACAGACTGAAGAGCTAGAGCCTACCGACAAGGTTCGCCACCTTAGAGAAATTGAAACCCATAAGAACCCGCGTACCCAGGCCGAGTCGCAGACCTGTACACATAAATGAGCATTATCATTATACATGCATAGCAAAAGAACTGGAGCCAAAACCCGCGCAGAAACAAAAGGGTTTTCATACCTTACCTGAGTAAGCGGACCAGGGCTCGAGGAGAAGAGTTGTTGCCAAGAAAACTAACAGAGCTGAGACAAAAGGAACGTTGCTGGTTAGCATCAATACAACGAAGAGGCCGATTTGAAACAAGGAAGGGTTCAATACCTGTTCAGGGTCGTGGAAAACCACCGAGTTGCTACCTGAATCCAAGCCACTGAAAGTTGACATCATTTTATACACAGAGCAGTAACCAGAGACAACGAAAATCCCAGAACAAGTGACCAAACGAAGGCAGAAGCAGAGGAATAATAGCAAGGACCATTTACCAAATGGGACCAGATTTCACAACCATACCAAAGCAGAACAGCAGGATGAGACAAGAAACCTTACCAGGCGAAAAGGAGTTGAGCGAGCACACCAAAACCAGAATGGCATCGAACCACCGGAGAAAGCCTTCAACGAGCTTACAACCAAGTTGGACAGGCTGATATACATCCACAAACATAACCGGAGGCGAACCAGGAATCGCCATACTCACTAGAATAGGAATCACACAGAACAGTCCTCAAACCCTCGCAGTAACCTCACCGGCAGACAGAACAGTCTCGAATGACCGAGAAGCGAAGTGTTTTGGCCAAAGAATAGGTCGAGGAACCAGGCTCGAGGTGAGTGGGTAGAAAATAAATGCAACATTAACTCGTTCCATCGCCCAAAACAAATATCAACGAACCAACTTGCATGCAAACAATAAAAACATTCCCAACAGCTAACACGTCATAAGGGCCAACGAGCGAATGTAACTTTCGGACACGTGGAGTCGCAGGCTAGTGTGGCTGGGCTACATCAAATTCACAATTTAATTCTTTGACAAAATGTTTATTGGGAATCTCAATGTTTATATTTGACTAGTGATGCTAATTTTTAAAGTATAATTTACTGGCGTGTGGTACCTACAACTCTATAACTTTGTCATGATTGCATTGCGAGGATTGTAATGATTACAAAATAAGACCAAAGTTATTTCAACCAATGAAAATTGAAATAAAAATAATTTCAAAAAAATAAATTATAATGTAAACATTGGAAGGTGCATTTTAATTTTTTTCAAACAAGCAACTAATCTATAGTCAACCCATTGCGTTAAACCTTGAGCCACAAAGATAATAACAATACATTTCCTAATATTATCTTGTAATAATATTAAATTAAAAAATGATTAATCAAACATTATTAATATACATAACTAAATATTATTTTAATATATTAATACATTAATTATTATTAATAAAAATATTAATTATAATTCAAATACAATATTTTTAACATTGCCATTTACTTATTTGCTATTTAATATTGATAACACTCTTTTTTAATAAAGTTTTCTTCTTTGTTATAGATCAATAAGAAAGTTGAAACTTAAATCTCAAAAGCCTTCACACTTCATTATCAAAGTGATTACCAATGAGTACCCTATTTGCTTTATTAATAAAGTCACTTTAACAATATTTTATCTATAATATTTTATTTAATTCTTACTTACTTTTATAATATTAAATAACATAATTATCAAACAATTCTAATATAACAAATTCTTATTATTATATTCTAATAATAACAATTTCTTATTATTATAATAATCACGTTCATTATTATTAATTAAAACTATTATATAATAAAAATATAACTTGGATATTAACACTAATATTAAAATATTAATTATAATTGTGCCCCATTTTATTAAAATATGAAAACATGATAAATACATTTTAAAATAAAAATAGCATCATTTATCTTATATTATGTAACTAATAATTCTATAATAGGATTATAACTCTAACATTATCATTGGTATTATTAATACGAGCCTAGATCCATCTTAATTTGGGATCTACCAAGAGGTGAGAGTGATCCAATCTCTTTTCACTTTAAAATAGACTTGCATATTAAGAAATTTGATCTCTCTGCATTTGGTAGTTTTACAATGAATATGGATTTAGGATGGTTTAATTATTAATAATTATAATATAATAATAATTTATAGTTTATTTTAATTTTGACCTAGTCAAAATGTTAAAAAGGACATTACAAGGATTTTACCAAACTTACACTTCTAGGTGAAATTAAAAAATGCAATTTAAAAGATGAAAAAAGTAATTAGATCTATAATTATACAATAAAATTTGTGTTATTTAAGCTTATTCTTGGTGGTTGAGAGGAATAATTGGTATCCTCCCCACCCAAATTTATTTCTCACAAATTACATAACATAGATTCATATAATAAATTGAACATATATATTTCTCATGTGCAATATATAGATATTTATCTATGAAACAATAAATATTTGAGTATAATTTTTTTAATTAAAAGAATTAAAGATTATCATATTTTAGTATAATTTTAAAAAAAAATTATAAAATTGTTATGAGCTAAAATTTATAAAAATTGATTTGAAATAACTAACGTTTCATTTTAGAAAAAAAGTCAAACTCTTTTCTTTTACATATTGCCTTTTTACATATGGAGTATACTAAATACTTTATTCTCCATAAGAATAAAAAATACTTGGTAAATACTATAACAATTATAGTACTTTGTAAATTATCATATTATACTATTTAAAATCTAATTAATATATATAGATAGATATAAAAAGAATTGTTATGCATTAGAGTTATGTAAAAAAATAAAAATCAAACTCCCTTCTTTTCTATACGGACTTGTAGTGTACTAAATACTTTATTTCCCTAGGTATAAAAAATACTATTAAATAAGGGATTTCCCATATTAATCTATTTTTAATATTTTATATTAATTTGTCAAAGGAAATTTCAATTAAATTTTTTTTTAATTAATATTTTTTTAAATTAAATATAAAAAAAAAAAAAAATTAATGTAATTTATCGACTTTGGAAATCAGTGATCACTAAGTCTATGAAATATTTTACATACTGTTATAAATTGTAATTCTGTTCAACCAAAAGTGCACTATCCTGTGTGGCACAATCTCTTACAAATTTTCACAAAATATTGCAAACAAAATTGACAAAGTGCATAAAATGGAGCATCATGCCAACAACATCATCGAATTAAACCCTAATTTCTAATTTTATTCAAATAAACCGAATTGGGTGGCACATGAAGTAATGACTGTTGCTATTGTAATTTTGGACATTTTAACGATTACAAAGTATAAATCTACTTCATCTTCTTAATTTTATCAAGGCATGTCGTATGCAAAGCTCCTGCTACTGCCTCAACACATATAATAATGATGAACAAAACAACAATATAATGCAAATCAAGAGAAAAAAATAAAGCAAATAAAGCAAATCAAGAGAAAAAAATAATTGCATGTCAGAGAAATCTTCATGGATAAACCATTTGATCAACGACTTGAACATTAACAAAAATCATAATCAACACACTGCCATTTAGCTCAGAATGTCTACAAAAACCGAAGCTGGAACACAGAAAAAGCACAAGGAATACAAAGAAAAAGAGTTATCTGGTATTCCAACAAACTCAGGGAGCACATCAGCCAAATTCAACCAGTGATTGACTGATAAATTGTATGCTGTATATTTATTTATACATTCATTTTTTATTTGTTGAAAGTGGACATTTAATTGTGTTTAGTTTTTTTTTCTTTATATATATTTTTCTATGTATATCTCCACCATATGGCTAGAACCAACATTCAAAAAATGCTTACATACTTACTTTACATGACATCTAACACTTAGAAATCTCACTTATATCAAGTTGTAAAATTTTTCTGGATAAAATTACTTTAATTCACATTGCTTTAATATTACTTATTACAATATATATTTAATTTACTATCAAATTGATATCAATAATTATAATCTATAATGACTATAATTATATGTTAGATTTTAAACTTTTATGGCCTTTCTTTGGAAAAATATAGTTCAAATTATCCACAATATTATATAAATCTTGTCAATCTTTAGAATCCCAAAGGGGTCCATCCTTTGAACAGAAAGTGAGTGATAGAAGGAAGAGTCAAACTGCCAAAGAGAAGATGAATAAATAATGGATAAACGAAATTATTTAAATAATTTTGTTCATTCATTATTTATTCATCTTCTCTTTGTTTCAATCACTTGATTTCTGTCCTGAATTTGGATTCAAAAAGTCTACAAGATTTATATAATACCGTGGATAATTCAAACTATCTTTTTCCAAAACTATAATTATAATTTATTACATAATCCATATAATTTGTTATATTATTAGTATGATAATAATTTTAATAATAACGATTATTATTAGAAAAGCAACAAAATCAAGCTTATAATCTCCAAATAAGTTGATTATTAATTGAACATTGAATTTATAATTTACTAGCCTAGATCCATCTTAACACCCGATCTATCAAGCGTCGAGAGGGATCAAATCTCTCGAGGTGCAGTCATATAAAATTTGTTGAACATCTAATTATTTTGATCATTTTAAATATGCTAAATATGTTTAAGATTAATTCGGTCAATTTAATTTAAAATTTGCTTGGTTACCTCTTGTTGAGATGAGAGAGACTGTTAGTAACTTGAATAATGAAAAATGATGAAATGCAAATTTTGCAAAGTGTCAATATAACAATTTTGATAGATAGAAAATGTGAATATTAAGAATATAGTCAATTACAAACAATATTTCTTGCAATCATTCTGAAACTATTATCTTCTAATGTTCCTATTGTCACACCTCAATTTGAAACTATTTCTTCTAGTGTTTCTACTGTTACACCTATTATTTTTTCCATTTTCTCATATGGATCATATGAAAAGAGTAGTTGGAATCATAAACCAATCAAATATCTAACTCGAGCTACTATAGTAAACAACATACCTTGTCTCTGTTGCTCTCCAATATTAATAGTAGTTTTCTCCAAAGTCAATCATTCCAATATTAATAGTAGTTTTCTCCAAAGTCAATCATTCGACTTACGGAGTGTTAAACCCCAAATAATTTTCAATGGTAGTTATTTTCTATTACTGCCTTTGAATGCAAAGTAATTAAAAATGTTGAATGATGGAAAATGGGAATAATAAGAATGTACCCAATTATAAATAGTTTATAGTTTCAAGAAGTAAACATTTGGGGTAAGCAAACATTTTATTTAGGATGAAAATTCAAGTATTGTATTTATGGTTGAATAGTTTTTATGTGCCTACATTGAGAGAGCGTGTGTGTGTTTTGGGGGTGAGAAGGAGAGACAAGGGGAGATAGATATATATATGGGGTGGGGAGAAGGAAGAAGAGAGAGGCAAAGACAAGGAGGGAGGAAGACACACACACACACACACACACACACACACACATATATATATATGGAGAAGAAAAATGTTAAAGAGAGAGAGAAGGGGAAGAGAGAGGGAGGGAGGCGAGGGGAGGGAAGGGGAGGGAAAAGGGAGGGATGGAGAGAGAGATAGATAGATATAGAGAGACTGTGTGTATGTTTAGGGGTTGAGGTAAAGAGATAGAGAAGGAGAGACAATGGGAGATAGAGATATAGATGGAGGAGGTAGAGATGTGCTTACACTGAAATCAATGCACACTATTAATATAATTACTTTGAAATTATTGTACATCATACATCTTGTTGCATCAAATAAGAAATCAACATATACACTAAAATCAATGCATCTAGTGCAAACAATCAAATAGGATTAGAAATCAACATCTATAATGAAATCAATACATCTAGTGCAAGAAATCAAATAGGATTAGAAATCAATATCTACATTGAAACCAATGCATCTGATGCAAAAACCAAATATGAGTAGAAATCAACACCTACCTTGAAATCAATGCATCTAATGTAAGGTATTAAATATGATTAGAAATCGACATCTACACTGAAATCAATGCATCTAGTGCAAGCAATTAAATAGGATTAGAAATAAATATCTACACTGAAACCAATGCATCTTGCGCAAGCAATCAAATAGGAGTAGAAATCAATATCTACATTGAAACCAATGCATCTAATGCAAGCAATCAAATATGAGTAGAAATCAATAGCTACGCTGAAATCAATGCATCTAGTGTAAGGTATTAAATATGATTAGAAATCGACATCTACACTGAAATCAATGCATCTAGAGAAAACAATCAAATAGGATCAGAAATCAATATCTACACTGAAACTAATGCATCCTGTGCAAGAAATCAAATAGGAGTAGAAATCAACATTGACATTGAAATCAATGCATCTAGTGTAAGGTATTAAATAGAATTATAAATCGACATCTACATTGAAATCAGTGCATATAGTGCATGTCATCAAATAGGATTAGAAATCAACAACTACATTGAAATCAATACATCTATTTTAGTGAAAATCTAAAATATTCATGATTTTCTAGATGTAGCTTCTATGTCTGTATTTGTATCTGTGAGACTCTTTCTTCTTCCCTCTCTCTCTACCTTCCATTCTGTGTCTATCTACCTCCCCCTCTCCTTCTCTCTCTTCCCTCCCTCTCTCCCCTGTCTCACTCTATCTACCTCTCCCTAAATTTCTCTGTCTTTATCTTCTTCCCTCTCTCCCCCTGCCATCTATATTTATACCTTCGTCCATCTCTCCTTATTTGTCTCTCTATCTCAACCTGATAAACATATCTCTCTCTCTCTCTCTCTCTCTCTCTATATATATATATATATATATATATATCTCCCATCTATCACTCTTCCTCCCTCCCTCTCTTTGCCTCTCTCTTCTACACACTCCCCCGCCTCATCTATATCTCTATCTCCCATTGTCTCTCCTTTTCACCCCCAAAAACATACTCTCTCTCTCTCTCTCCCTTGCCACTCCCTCTCCACCTTTCTCTCTCTATATCTTTCTTCCCCTTCCAACTCCATCTCTTTCTCCCCCTCTCAAGTCCTCTCTCCTTTTCCTTCCTCTCTCTCCCCTTCTCTCCCACCTCCCTCCGTCTCTCCCCCCATCATACATTGGTTTCAGTGTAGATATTGATTTCTAATCCTATTTGATTGCTTGCACTAGATGCGTAGATTTCAGTGTAGATGTCGATTTCTAATCATATTTAATACCTTACACTGGATGTGTTGATTTTAGCGTAGATGTTGTTTTCTACTCATATTTGATTGCTTGCATTAGATGTATTGGTTTCAGTGTAGATATTGATTTCTACTCCTATTTGATTGCTTGCACATGATGCGTTGGTTTCGGTGTAGATATTGATTTCGAATCCTATTTAGTCACTTGCATTAGATTCATTGATTTCAGTGTAGATGCCAATTCCTAATCATATTTAATAACTTACACTAGATGCATTGATTTCAATGTAGACGTTGATTTCTACCCATATTTGATTGCTTTCATTAGATGCATTGGTTTCAATGTACATATTGATTTATAATCCTATTTGATTTCTTGCACTAGATGCATTGATTTTGGTATAGATGTTGATTTCTACTCATATTTGATTGTTTGCATTAGATGCATTGGTTTCAGTGTAGATATTGATTTCTAATCCTATTTGATTTCTTGCACTAGATGCATTGATTTAAGTATAGATGTTGATTTATGATCATATTTGATTGTTTGCACTAGATGCATTGATTTTAGTGTAGATGTTGATTTTTGATTTGATGCAACAAGATGTATGATGTACATTAATTTCAAAGTAATTAGATTAACAGTTTCCATTGATTTCAGTGTAAGCACATCTCTACCTCCGTCATCTATATATCTATCTCCCATTGTCTCTCCTTCTCTATCTCTCTATCTCAACCCTTAAACATACACACTCTCTCTATATCTATTTATCTCTCTCTCCCTCCCTCCCTTTTGCCTTCCTCTTTCTCTCTCTTTTCCCCTTCTCTCTCTCTATAAAATTTCTCTCTCCATATATATATCTCTTCTTCCCTCCTTGTCTTTTCCTCTCTCTTCTTCCCTCTCCCCCACATCTAGATCTCTATCTCCCCTTGTCTCTCCTTCTCACCCGCAAAACACACACACTCTCTCTCAATGTAAGCACATAAAAATTATTCAACCATAAATACAATACTTGAATTTTTATCCTTAATAAAATGTTTTCTTACCCCAAATGTTTTCTTCTTGAAACTATAAACTATTTATAATTGGGTACATTCTTATTATTCCCATTTTCCATCATTCAACATTTCAATTACTTTGCATTCCAAGGCGGTAATAGAAAATAACTACCATTGAATAATATTTGTGATTTAACACTCCATAAGTTACAATTATTGACTTTGGAGAAAACTACTATTAATATTGGAGAGCAACAGAGACAAGGTATGTTGTTTACTACAGTAGCTCGAGTTAAATATTTGATATGTTGTTTACTATATTAGCTCGAGTTAAATATTTGAATGGTCTATGATTCCAACTACTCTTTTCATATGATCGATATGAGAAAATGGAAAACCTAATGGTTGTGACAATAGGAACAATAGAAGAAAATAGTTTCACATTGATTGGAATGAAAAATGTTTGTAATTGACTATATTCTTATTATTGAAATTTTCTATCAATCAAAATTATTACATTTACACTATGCACTCAAAATTTTTATTTCATCATTTTTTAAATTGACCAAATTAATATTAGACATATTTGGCATATTTAAAATGATCAAAATAATTACATGTTTAGCAAATTTTGTATGACCGCACACGACTGAAACCAACCTAGATCCATCTTAACATCGGATCTATCAAGCGCCGAGAGGGATCGAATCTCTTGAGGTGCAAACCTTTCCTCAAGTTTTGCACTCAAAAAATAGGTTTGCGCCTCGAGAGATTTGATCCCTCTTAGCACTTGATAGATCCGTGTTAAGATGGATCTAGGTTGGTTTTAAAGTAACATTACACATATCTTTATCTTCAACACATACAATATATATTAGTCGACACATATATAGTAACATTACACATATCTTTAGTCGACACATATATAGTAACATTACACATATCTTCAGCATATACAATATATATTAGCCAACACATATATTTTTTTAATATTTTTTTTTAATGTAACGTTACTTTACGTGACAACATCTCCCTCGTATACTAGGGTGTAGAGCACATCTCGACGCAATTAACCGACACAAATATTTTTTTTATATTTTTTTAATGTAATGTTATGTTACATGACAACATCTCCTTCATATTTTTTAATGTAACGTTACGTTACATGACAACATCTCCCTCATATACTTCATATTTTGGGCTGTAGAGTGCCTCTCGGTGCAATAATTTATTTAATTTATTATTTAATTTTATGTTAGATCATTATTTAATAATATTTTAACGCTAATTTCTTAATTTTTTGGTCAATTTTTTTTGGATCTAACCATTCTTTCTCACTCCTATTTAACTTGATTTGGCTCTCTTTACACTATTGTATAAGCTTCAGTTTGTCCTTGATGTTGAGTGGAGCGTTCAGTGGAAACAACAAAGATTTCACACACATTCCACAACTTTTACAGAAGCAACAACACATCATATTATTGTATTTATATAAATCATATAGACTATAAGTGTGGTAAAGTTCCTTTTAACAAAGAGCCATGGCTTATTATTATTATTTATTATTTATTTTAATTCACTATTTTGACAATAATTAATTAGTTTTACCATTGGTGGTTAACACACCCATGGTTTTTATAATACATGGTATTTTCCCATAGTATTTCATCAAAACCATTTCAAATTTATGTAATATTATTTATACAACACCATCTAATGAACCTCATAATTCAGCGAAGTAGCCATAGATAAAATCACCCGAATGGAATTCATATAAGCACTTGGAGAAAAAAACTCTAAATAGCCCATGCCTTCATTTGGGAGAACCTTTAGCAATAAGGCATGCTTTATGTTTTTAGTCTTCCATCTGCATCATACTTGATTTTATAGAGGCATATCCAACCAACCTTATTCTTACCTTTGTGCAAGGGGACTAGATCCCAAGTCTGATTTTTTATGGAAAAAAACATATTTAATAGCATAGGATACTTCCATTCATAAGGGTTTTTTTGTCTTATATAAAATAGTAAGATCAACATAATCCTAAGAAATAATAACCTATGAAATAGGGGACCTTCATCAACATCTATGTTCTTCATCAGGAAAGTATGGTATAACATCCTGTAGGGTAGATATGGACCAAATAGGAATTAGCTATGCCCTAACTGGTGTGGATATAAAAATAAAGATATTTGTAGTAACGTTGTGATGAGATAGCTCAAGGAGTAAGACATCGAAGAAAGTTTCTTGAGTAGAATAGGTTTTAGTGTTAATAACATTAGAAAAGTCATTAATATAAGTCGTATCATGGATTATTAATTGAGTTACTATAGAAAAGGTGTTGAAAGAAGCAACCAAAAGAGGAATACCATCAGGTCTTGAAAAAGAAAGGTCCACTGGGATGATTGGAGATAAATCTTATGCAATAGGAGTGGGGTAATATCCCAACAGGCCATGAGAAAGAAATTCATCAAAGACAACATCCCTCCTCTCAATCATCTTATTGATGGAAGGATCATAAAAGCAATAGGCCTTTGCAGTTTCATTATAGCCCATTAGAGTGTAATATTAGCTTGTGGGCCATAACCTATTGTCTTTTTCTTTGGGAATATGGGACCATGCAAGTCGTCCAAAGACTTTAAAATTCACAATAGAGAGTTTCTAACCATACCTTCTCTCAAAAAGAGTCATATGATAAATCTCAAGTAGGTGTTCAATTGAGGATATGATTTATACAAAAAATTACTTGTCCCTAGAACTTTAGCTCCATCTCATGAAAATGCAACATACAACAAGCAATTTCAACAATGGTCAAACTTCTTTGATACACCCCTTTATCTTATTATAGTGCTATAATTTTCCAAATAATGCCATGAGATGTTGGAAATGATTGAAATCCATCACCAATGTGTCTATCTCCCCAGTTAATCCTAACATATGTGATCTTATGATTGTTGCAATTTTTACTAAGGATTTAAATTCCTTGAACTTCTTGAGGGCTTCATCCTTGGATTCAATAGTATATATCCAAAGAAATCAAGAGAATGGCATTAACATTGCACCTTAAAAATGATAAGAAACAAATAATTATAGTCCTCATCAAGGGGGGAACCTCCTTTTATAATGAATACAATGCACAAGAAAATATTTGATGATCCTAAGACTAGGTATCTTTAACATATATATATAATATATATATATATATATATATATAAATAATATATATTATATATTATAATATAATATATATATATATTATATATATATAGGAGACAAAGGGTGTAATTATAATAAATTGGGACCACAAAAAGTTCTATCTTACACAACAATATAACAAGAGAAATGTAATCACTCAGTAGCTAGGGCTTAATAATAGGTTTTAAGGCTAACAAGAAGCTTATATAGGGTTCAATGTGTCTTTTAGCTTCAAACGAGTGTTATCCCCAAAACTTGATTAAATACTAGTGATTTATATAAACAGGTCATCATCCCATGTTACCTCTTCCACTAGTAGGTTCTTCTATTTGATGAGGTACTCTACAATTGTTGAATTACCTAATTGCTTAATCCTTATTTTAAGGGTTGTTTCTACTTCTAGTATGGTTTCCCCTTCTTCATTCATTTGTGGTACACTTCATGAATGTAAATGAATAACATAGTCATGATCTTGAATAGGAGGAAGACGCTTAGGCATCTCTCCAAATAACTTGGAATAATTGTTGATTACTTATGGAGATCCACTAGAGAAAATGATGTAGATGTTTGAACATCTAATGAGAACAATTGTGTAATTACACCTTCTTGTAATTATTTTTAATCAAATTTGTCATACTATTAGAGCTTATCACTTATTATGTTTCCCTTGGATACCTCTAAGCTCAATTTCCTTTCCTTCTAAGGAAAAACCTATGAAAAGATCCTAGAAATGAAGGGCCGCTATTCTCAATTATTTTAACCATTATACCCCTAATACAACATCTACAAGACCCATTTGGATTGGAATCATGGGATTATCCAAAAAAAATCCCCCATATTCATCTTAATACCATATCACTTCCTTGAACAATTTATGGTACCTCCATCTGCAATGATTACTTGAAATTATAGTGCTGAGTAAAAAAAGCAATTAAGTAGTTTTCCCAATTTGTAATTGATGAAATTATGATACTACCTAAACCAATAAATATTGTGACCTTTTTTATTTTTGATATATCCTTCTATCTTGAGGGTTTATGGATTATTCATGCCAACCAATTCATGACAAGAAATTATTGGAGTAATCTCTCCTAGCTTTAGACATTGTGATAGTTCCACTTCTTGATCTTCTTGATCTTCACAATCTATTTAGAATAATTTATTCTCACTAAATTTATGGTCCTTATTGTACTTTCTGTCACAATGGAAACATAGTCCCTTTACTCTTATTTAATCAATTTGTTA
The DNA here is from genome assembly GCA_000404065.3 of Pinus taeda. Lineage (NCBI taxonomy): Eukaryota > Viridiplantae > Streptophyta > Pinopsida > Pinales > Pinaceae > Pinus > Pinus taeda. Next base: position 145,875 of record APFE031760384.1, read on the forward strand.
AATATTCAACCTTCTGAGTTTAGGAGAGGAAGTGAAATTTACTCTATAATTATTAGTGACCAATTTTCTAATGGCCATATTTTTACGTTCCAAAATTCTTATCAAACTGAAAGCATGCTTTAGAGATTTAGGTTCAAAGATATTCACTTCATGCATAATGCTTTCCTTTAAAGATCCCTTAAATAGGTTTAAAAAATTATCCTCTAAAATATTCCTTACCCTAAGACCTAACTTTTAGAATTGTTTGATATGCACTGTAACTAGACCTGTTTATCGAATATTCACCAAATTATTAAGTAAAGAATGTATTTCTCTTAATTTCCCCATAATGTGCTATCAATTCCTCTATAAATATGGACCAACATATGACATAATCCTTTTTTCTTTCACAAAGGCATTAATACCATACATGCTGGTCATGTTCTAAACACATGGATGCAATATTCACCTTTTGTAACGATGCCACTTGGTCTATATCAAAGTATTGCCCTATCTAAAATTTCCATGTTATAGGATAATTACCAACAAACTTCCTTATATCGATCTTTGGAAAGTAGTAGTTCATTGGTGCTTACTGGAAGACCTAATCATGTGGATCATGGATTGAAAATTCATGATTACGAATCTATGGACCAATATTTGTGCTCTCCAATTACGATAAAATACTCCCTTAGGTGATTGAGTTAGTTGTGATTTGTTTCATTCTATTTTTTTCTTTTCTTTCTAATTATTATTAGTATTCCCCTTTCTTTATAGATAATGCTGATTTGGTCAGTCCCCTAATTTTTGAGGGGACATTTTAGATATTATTTTATCAACAAGGAATCTACCCTCAAAAAGAAGGGGCACCCCTCATAATAATTGGATCAATTGGGTCGGATTAACAAGAGCTAGACAAATGGACCACACATGATCCAAAACCAACCTTGATAAGTGAAACTATCTAGATTCAAAGACTCCTTTCTAATAAACACATGGGGAAAAATATTGTCAGAACTTACAACAAAACATCCCACTTGTAGAAAGTGATAGCTGAGCAAAATTTGGGTTTGGAAACATGGAAAACTTCCCTTATAATAGGAAATTAGGGGGTCACTTCACTATATACTTGGTTAGAATGCACTAATGCAATCTATGGACAACCTAGTGAGCTTTAATTACATAGGGAGGAAGGGAAGGTGGGAAGTGAGATTCTAGGTTAGGGTACACTAAATAAATCTCATAAGAACAACATACCATGTCTTGAACAAGACAAAACAATGACACAAACCATAAAACAAAAATGAAATTAGTGGGGTTAGCTACCCAAATTTGGCTAATAAAAGTCCTTAATTACTCATATAATGGGCTAGCATGTGGCCACAAGTGAAGATCTAAGTTACTAGGTTCAGTGAATTTCAACATTGAAATTTGAAATTTGCTGAACCTAAAACCAAATCAAAATTATTCATTTAAATTTGTTAACAAAATTCAAATTGAACACAAACGAGAACCTAAAAAGAATATTCGAATAGTCTCAGCAAGGGTTTAATCCTATTTTAAAAAAATCTATTTAAATTCACTGGTAAAATTCAAATTGAACACAAACAATAACATGAAAATAATATTTGAATGGGTTCAACAGGGTATAATAATTTTTTTTACCTGTTAAATAGGGAAGTGGATTTTTGAAACCGAGAGAGAGAGAGAGATTGTCAGACTTCAAGTCGAGATTTATCCTTTAATCTTTTATTGTTTGGATAAACTCTATACTAAAGGGAGAGGAGTATGTAAGATATTACACAACCGACCGAACGACAAATGTTGATTGAATCGTACCAGTCTTCTACTGGGGGTTGCTACTAATTTTTGTACTTGTTTGTTCATTCTCCATTTTTTTTCAATTTTTTTTAACTTCAAGGTTGTTGAATTCGAACACAAACTCGAACCAGGTGACTTAGGTGAAGATTACACACGTATTTTCAATAATCATTAAATAACAAATGCCCCCAAGAGTATTTTTTCATTTTTAGCCTCACATCTCCATTCTCTCTATTTTATTCGAGAGAAGGAATCCCTTCCTTCTATACTACAATTGGTTTATTGATTGATGCATAGATTTGGTTTTTCCGTGATATGTTTCAATTCAAGGTGTCTCCTCTTACTAAGGGTATTGAATCCGCCAATATTCTCAAAATATTATTTTTATTGTTTTGGAGATGAACCTCCCAAAGAGTAGTTTTTCCATAATTCAAAAGTATTTTCCCTTTCTCCTTTAGGTTTTGCTTTGCTAATTTCCTCTTCACCTTTAAGGATTTTATCTCTATGGCTATAGAACCAATGGCGTTTTCCCTCGTATTTATGAAACATTGATTCTAATTCCTACTTTTCAAGTTGCTACAATTCCCAAAGCTTATCTTTCAATAATTTTTCTTAGATAGCTTGATCATATATGATTGCTAAAAGGTATAGGTCAACATCCTCCATTATTTTTCCCTTGAATAGTTATGATTTAATCTTGCCATCCATGCATTATTGTTTCTTTTGTTTCATTTTCTCTTCTTCCTTTTGGTTTTTGGTTTCCTCTAGTTTGTTTGTTCCTTTGTTCTTGTTCTTCCTCTAGGTTTATTTTGATTAAGATTCCAAATATTATCATCGGTTTGGTTGGTTTGGTGGTATAACTAAGTGCTTTGTTTATTTTATTCTTTTTACTCTACATATTTCACTATTCTTCCTCATTTCTAGTGTTTAGAATCCAAACTTAATTGTATTTGTCTCCTTGTTTTGTTTCTTATCCTATTTTGTCCTTAAACCTTTAATTTTTTATTCGAATTTATTAAACCCATCCAAACCATTTTGTTCTTGTATTCTAGTCCATTTGGTAACCCAACACCATAAATCGATTTTCATGTTAAGATTTGCATCCAAAGGGTATACTTTCATAGTTTATAGCTACATATATTAATTGTCTTGGAAATCAAGTATTTATGGGTATAAGGAAAGAGTTAGACAATTTCTAGGGAAGTCTTGTAGATTGTATCTCATTACTTTGATGAGTTTATAGGGCTTGTTACCCACCACTAGTGGGTAGTGTATATAGGAGTATTTTTCTTCTCCTTGATGGTCCTCAGATGGCAGCCAACAACCCCTTGCAGCCACTAGATAGCTCGATGTGCCATTATCTTTGCCACTTGAGCTAGCCATGTGGTCCCTCACCCACTTGTTATGATTGCATGTTTGAAGGTGGGCCTCCCGACCCCGAAGGTATTACTTTTCGTTAGTATAGTTGAGTAATTTTCCTTACTTGTCATAGACACTTTTGGACATGGATTGGTGGGGGGATTCGATGGAAATAATGGGATATGTTTGTACTGTTGTCTCCACTACACAATTTCATAGTTAGTCTTGTATCCTAGTCTTGTGGGATCTCCTTTACTAGCCATTAGCTTTAGCGTTGGAACTACATGGGAAATCCCAATTTTGGTTGCATGATCCTGCTTCCTGACACGATATACATCACTCCCTTCCACTCATTTTAGCCCCATTCATATTTTTTCCCATCTGGGTCCACATGTGTCCATTGGGTCCACGATGCCCAAAGGTTGATGTAGCTAAAAATAAAAGAAAAAGCAAAGTTTGGCCACTCTCAACAAAAAATGTACCAAAAAATGCAAAAGATGGCTGGGACATACAAATTTAGAACGTGGGAAAAATCCAAAAATGAGCTCTACCCCTTTATCCATGGTCATTTCCCTAGTTCCTATGGGCCCTAGATGAGCCCCCTCCATCATTAAGGAACCCATGATTGTCCCAACCCCCTGGTGGGCGATGAACTACATACCTTAAAGGGGTATCCACTACTATATATTACATAACATGCTCTCATCCCCTGAAGCCCCAAGTAGTTATGAAGGAAAATAAATCAAAGGAAAAAGGCATATGAAGAAGGGTGGAAAAACAGAGGTCAGGGTAAATCATGTACCACAATTTTCTCCCTCCTACACTCATTTACCCAGGTATGGCCTTCCCTTATTATAACTACCCTTGTACCATGACATGTGGTCTAGATGATTCCCATGATCCCCACTCGATTCCATTACCATATCATTTGCCACCCGTCACTTGAGGGATGTACCATGGACATGTCACCCCCTTTAAAGGTTGAAACCACCTAATAAGGTCCTTGATTAACCCCCTTATTGAGATTATGGAAGAGCATGCCATCATGAAATGCCCCATTGATTAGATCTTATGCATGATTGTAAGTGGGTCTCCATTTGGCACAGGGTCTCCCTATACAGGGTCCTAGCCTTCCAAAGGGCCACATTGGCACTTCTAGGGTGAACGTTGAGAGCCATGGGCCTCCACCATAACAAATAATACTTCATGGATCCCTAGTACCACTCATTGATTTCTCGTGTTCCACCTTTTCGATGAGGATGATGCACCTGGTTCACCATGCCCAGCAGGCTCCACACATGCACCACACACTTGGAAGATGATTCGGGGTCTAGATGAGGGCTTATGTTTTCCTCCCAACCCTTTTATATGGTTTACAGGTAGTTTTGATCCACCTAGAGACCCATGAGGATGTCCTTGTGCCCCTCACACCTACTTGGGGAAACTTTAGGTATTTTCTTGGAAAACAAGGGGCCAACCCCTTCTCCACTATGTTTGAGGTCCATTCTCACATCATGGCACACTCAGGATTTCATTATGCCTCCTTAAAGGCTCAACAACTCACTTTATTGACCATTAAACCTTCTTGAGAAGCTTATCATTATGTTATTGGAGCTATCTTGGTGGGTTTGTCAGCAAGGGATCTTATTATTGCACATTATTTTATTATTTGAGGCTTAATTAGGCCACATTAGGAAAATCAAACTCATTAATGGTTGTATAAATAGAAGTGATACGATTTATTTTCATCATCATCACTTGGATTGGGATTTAGTAGCTCTTGAGAATTTTGCATTCCCTTTTGGACGACGAGTTTGGATGTTATGGATGAGTTTTGATGTTTGGAGCTATTTCTCTTGTCTTGGAGCTTCATTATTGGTGTAACATGATCTATTGATATAATGATATACTATTTTGTACATGTAAGTAATCTTTTCGTGCATATTCTTGTTATTTACTGTGTCACATGAATGTTACTAGGATTTTCGCTATACAAGTCTAAAATTTACTGCCTTCCTATATGAAATTGTGGAAATTTTGATCTTTTATAGTGTTGCACCATTGCATGGGCCATGTATGAATGGGTGAATGTTCCTAGAGATTATTTTTTTGAAATACATCTTAGCAAGTCAACAATTATTTCATATCAAAGTATAAAGATCTCCAGTAGTTGCTCCTATGGCCTAATGCCATGTGAAGCTTCTTGGTGACCTCCTTGATTGGTTAAACATCTTCCAAAGCATAAATTCTCCTTACCCCATCTTTCCCAAAGGACAAGGCACTAGTCCTTCCATAGATGACCACTTTAAACACATATTTCTCTCACCTTACCTTCTCTTTCTAGGCAAACCTCCATAGGTCATCTATGGCATCACTTATATCACGTTCTGGCCATCAAAAGACTTTGATCTCCTGTCCATCACTACACTAGGGTATCCTTTAGAGGCCCTCCAAATTTCACGAAATTTCAAAAGTTGGATCTCAAGATATCACAATCCCTAGCCGAAGGATTGTTTCTTTCACTAAGTTTCTCTTAGCTAGTGACCTCATTTGGATCATTGTTTTCTATCATAAGAATATTTGTTCATTGATCCTCTTCCCTTCCATAATTAGGTCAAGTTCCTCCTTGATTGACCAATTCCACTTCTTTGACCTAATTCTGGGTCCACTTGGTCCCGTGTGGTCCCACAACTTTACAATTCCTAATTTTGCAAGAATCACATAAATACCAAATCCCCATAAGGATTACTAGGCTTAGGAATCATATTTACAAGATACATTCCCAAGCCCTAGCCTTGGGAATCCTCTTAACCCTTCCTAGAGAACCTAATGCCTTGCTTTCCAAGAAAGAGAGCCATACAATTGAGTCTCTCTTATGAATAGGCCTTGGGAATCACCTTTTATCCTCTCATTGACACATCCATTATTGTGATTCCTCTTATACCAGGTCTCCTCCCATCAATGAAAGTTCATAAAGATCAAGGATCCTTAGTTGAGGTGACAATGGGATATCGCTCCATTGTTTCCCTTGACCTAGTAGTTTCCCTATATGACCCCCCTCCTAGGACCCCTGCTAGTTTAAGCGGTAACATTTTGGTGTCGTTGTCGAGGACACGAGACATTTTTTTTCCCATACAAAAATATCGATATATCATTCTTGGCAACCCCATTGGAAGAATGAAGCCCTAGTTCTTCATTGAACTCCAAAGTTAGTGCTTGTAGGGTGAAGCAAGCATCTACCAGGGCATTTACATTCACCCTAATGACTCAATTTTAATCCTAATGTGAAAAATCATGAAAAATGTATTTTTTCCAAGAACGTGGTTTCCCTCCCTCCCCCTATGATAACCTTGATCCTGAAGAGGTTCTAGAGCATCTGAAAATAAAGGCATGGAGTAAGAGTTGGATGCCTAGGTTTAGAGGGAATCCCAATCAAGATGAAAATCTTCATATTGATGACTTATTTTTGGTCTTAGCCCCATTAAGGATTGATGATCATGACACGATTATGAGGTTATTTGATTTATCACTTGAAGGTCAAGTTAAAGATTGGTATGCTAGCCTCCCTCATGAAATTACCGTTGATTATGATAGTTTCGAAGATATATTTTTAAGAAAATGGGGTGGCATCCCAATTAAAGCTAGTACCCTTCATCGCCAAAAGGAAGCTCCCTTGCTATCAAGTCAAAAAGACCCCCTTTGTGCATGATCAACATGAGCTAGATAATGGGACAAGTAACCTTAAAATAGATCTTGATGAAAATGTCAATAAGGATTATGCCTTCAAAGTGAGGTTAAGGTGCCCCTTTAATTCCTGAGGAGAATCCTCCTCTCATTAGATGTGACAAAGCCCCGGAGGAAGACCCTCACTTGTCTAACAATCATGATAACCAAGCAGGTGAAGTAACTCTTGAAGGTCTCGATTTGGTAACTGATATGAATGAAGGCCCCTTTGAAGTCCACAAAGAAGAACATAATGAAGAGGGGTCTCTGATTCAAAGGAGGGCTCTTCAATATATGGATATTAGATATCATTTTGGGATTCAACTGCGTTAAGTAAGTCATTCACGTATGACCATTTCCCTGAGAGGTAGTCGTAACTGACTAATTTCTCATGATTTTTGAATAGTTCACTTAGCACTCATTGCATC